>JACEGR010002998.1:0-114618 GCA_014170235.1 Listronotus bonariensis | reverse complement strand
AATTATTTTTACTTTTTAACACTTTGTTATTTGGGTTTCAACTCTGACAAAGGTAGTCGCAATGTATCTGAGAAATACCACAACGAAATTTTCTAAAATAAATTTTTAAATTTTATAATTAAGTTTTTGAATTTAATCCCATTTTAGTTTTTGAGCTTGGACAAAAAAACTAAAATACAAATTTAAGAGCCTTTTCTGTAGAAAGTTTAAAAAGATAAAATTTATTTCGTATTTTTCTAAAAGTAAGTAAAGTATGCGGAGAGATTATGGCAATAAAAATAAAATATAATTTATAAATAAAATTTATTTAAAAAAGTCTAAAACCTATTAGGTTTGTCCTGACCCATTAATTGCAATAAAAATAAATAAAGCGTTGCATTTAAAGCCGCGTACAGATGTGCGTAATGCAACGCGACATGCAACGTAACATGCAATGCAACAAAGCGTCTTATTGTTGTTGCTGCAACCTCTCCTGCAAATGTGTAGTGCATTTTTTTTATTTTAACATATATCTTTGTAGAAAAAAACCGGAATACCAAAAGATGTCCACGGTGATACAAAACTCGGCTCTTCGATAAAATAAATGGTTTTACAAAATTGTATTTTCTTTTAAAGTATTCAATTAATTAAATTATTTTTTTTTTGTCTTTACATTTAAAATGTGTTTTTCATTGTTTCTTGCAACAGCACTTAAACATGTTCAAACGGATGGTGCGAACTGACATCGAACGCCTTTGTGTTCGCACAAATACCGGGGTAGAGACGGTTATGCATAACTGTCACATTTGTATAAAAATTAATGGTTTTGTAATACACACAACCATATTTACTAAATAACATTGAGTTTTTTATACAAACATGACATTTTTGCATGACCGTCTATACCCCGGTTATGGATCGCGACGAACGTTTCAGCGCACATTACGCGCGATCGTCCAAACATGCGAATCTTGTTGCGTTGCATGTTGCATTTTAGGTTGCATTTCACCCGTCTGTAAGCGACTTAAGAAAACAAAAATAATACGTATAGTACATTACTGTGTAATCTGGCAACAGTGCTAACATCACTGTTAAATTCTTCATGCCTAACATATTTTAAATATGGAATTTTCTAAATGCGGTTTAAAACATATTTAAAAGTTGTAGTAATTTTTTTATAAACTTTTGTTTCAGCAATTTTAAAAGTATACGACTTTGTAATAAAACAATGTTTTGTTACATAGTCTGAATGCTCCTTTAGAGTCAGTAGTTATGTCGCTACAACAAAGTTGTTAGTTAAACATAAAAAAGCCAAACTTTCCCGACTATTTTCGTTTTTCCTTTGCAGTTAATCACTGATAAACCGCAGGCGGTAACTTTAATCGTAAAAACCAAATTAGTTTTTTAATAAGTAATAAAGGCCTTGTTTACTGCAGGACGACAAAGGTATTAAACTGACTAGTAGCGACGAAGTGGTAAATTAACTGTTTAGTGCTGAACTGAAAACACAAAATAACTTTAACGAACAATGGTACTCTAAATTTATTTTCTAGACAAAAGCAATGTTTGTGTTTCTACAGGGTATCCGGATTTCATTTTCAATTGCACGGTATCCTAATTATTTTTAGAGATGAAGGCTTGCGGTTTTTGGGAAGTGTTTCTATTTTTTAATGAAACGAAAGATGACACTAAACGATATTTTATAGCCCTTTTGTTTTTGACAATATTTAAGTTGGCCTATAACTTACAACAAAAGTAAAAACTGACATAAGTGGATAATAATACATAGAATCGAAGGTTTAGCTAATTTTTCTTAAACATATTTTTCGAGATATAAACCAAACATATAATTTTCTTTCGAGTACATTTTCTAAATTAATGTTTTTACCTATTAAATTGAAGTTCAAATACTAAGTGGGCCGTAATATGAACATTAATATCAAAAAATAAAGATGGCCCCACGTTCATATTGTTTACATTTTACAGCAATATCTAAGTTTAAAACTATTAAATATAAAAAATAATTTTTGTATCACTTTAATACACAGTTTTTTACTATTTTGTTTTAGGGGGTATTCTGGTGTAAAGACATGAATTTCAAGTATTTTTTTTGAAATGCTGTTTTAAAAATGAATAAATATTATTTTGACTATCTGTTTCTTAAAAGTTATTTACTAACATTTTAAATATACAAAAAACTTAAAAAATTAAAAAAAGTACAAATTCAAAAAAATAGCTGCTGATAAAGTGAAGGCAGGGTCTCAAAAAATTGGCATGTGTCCTTGTCCACGATTCCAACCCTTCTAGGAATTATAAAAAAATGTAAATAAATAATCCAGAGTAATGCCGCTTTAACCTGCCCAAGCAGTCTTAGTTAAAAATAGTATTTAATTGTGACAATATGGATATTTAAATTGAAGATATGTCCTGTAGTTCGGCGAATTCATTTAATGGATGGTATTTATTTGGGTACACACCAAAAATAAAAGTACTAAAAAGCACAAAAAATTTAAAGAAGTAAAAAGATGATTAAAAATCGACATTTCGGTGGCAAATTTGCAACCGTTGTCAAGATAAATGGAATAAAAATAATAAAGATAAAAATTAACTATTATTAAGGTTTTAAAATTTAAACTGTTTATATTTTTTTAGGATATTCTAAAATCTTTGACATTAAATGTCAAAATATGTTTGTTTGGTTATAGTGTCATAGTGACATAGATAACTGGTTGCTGGTGTATTTATTGTTTATTTTACAAAAAAGGTGAATAGTTAGTTAATTTTTAGTCTTCCCGAAGATACTTCAGTATGAAGCAAAGGCAACCAAGTATTATTTAAATTAAACTACACTGATATATACATTAAAAATTCTAAACATTTCTTAGAGAAATTATCAAAACATACATATTGATTCAAATAATACACTGGTAAGTTTTGATGTTGTTAGTTTATTCTCAAATGTCCCAGTGGATAAAACATTAAATATTGTTAAAAATATATTTAAAAATAATGTCCATCTTGACGAAAGAACAAAATTAAACATAAGCACTATTCTTGAGCTATTAACTTTTTGTGTCAAAACAACATATTTTCAATATAACACTGATTTTTATAAACAAACCTCTGGCATGGCTATGGGTTCACCTTTGTCACCTTTATTAAGTAATATTTTTATGGAAACTTTGAATTAAATTTTGTAGAAAATTATAAATATTAACCTTTAGTTTGGTGGAGATATATAGATGACATTTTTTCTATATACCAACACGACGAACACTGTTTAAATAATTTTTTAACACACATTAATACACAAGAACCAACAATTAAGTTTACTTTAGAAAAAGAAAACAACTCACAACTACCATTTCTTGACATTTTAATAAAAAAGATTTAAACAATTATAAAACAAAAATTTACAGAAAGCTTACACATACAAAAAGATACTTAAATTTGAAAACAGCATATTTAGTGTTAAACGCGTTATTTATTGCACTTTGTTAAAAGAAATAACATTTTGTTTTTATTTTTGGAATAATTATACTTTTTAAGGCAGTTTTAAAAATTTGACTTATCATTTATTACTATAAACTTTTAATAAAAATAAATACTGCTAATACACTTTAAGTTTTACCTATTTTTATGAAAAAATGTATTATAAAAAACTAAAAATAAAATGGTTTTATATTTGTTGCTCATTTATTTGACCAGCCTGTATAATCAAATAAATGTTTGATAAAATAACCCTTTAACTAGTTTTTGTTTCTTCTATAAAAAGCTAAATTAAGCTATTTTATAAGAAAAAGTTATGGGGAGTTATCGGGGAATTATTGGAGAATTATTGGACACTAATGGGATATTATTGGGGAATAGTTTGTCGGTCTGAGAAAGTATACTTTCCCAAAGTTAATTATTTTCTTTAATTTTTAAAATTTAATTTTTTCTCGATATAAACACATGGGCGCTGATTCAAAATATTAAGTTTTTAATTAATCAATAAGTGAAGAAGAAGTCCCATGTCAACAAACTTCCTCTTATCTCGCTTAAGACACCCACGGTACGTTAGTATTTAGGCTTTTAGCCTTTGTGGTTTGTCCAAAGATAAAAAAAAAACTTAAGGAACCAAGATTTTAATAAGGTTATATTTTAAACTGTAAAATTTTACCAACTATTAAAATTAAAAACATTAATTTAGGCTCTAAAAATATAAATTATCTTATATTATTATATATTTTTATCTGCCATTATTTACTGGATAAATATTATAAAAAATGTTTGATAAGAAAAATTATATTTTTGGTATAAATTTTAAAAAATATAAAATTTAAAAAATCTAACCAAATCAATTGTTCTTCTATTTCTAATTCCTCAAAAAAATGTCTACTAACATCAACTTTAATATTTGTGTTAAGTTGCAAGACAACTAAAATACAAGGTGGACCCAAAATGAAAAAAGAAAAAATGAATTTGTCCCGTATGTCAAAAACGAAGAGAGCTTTGATAAATCTTTTAGTGTCATCTTTTGTTTTATCACTTTGCGAAAACCGCATGATTTTGTTTCTTATAATAGCCAAGATATCCTAGAGAGTACCTGCAACGAAATCGGGTACACCCTGTACATATTACCACAAAGTTGCCCAAATTACGTACGTAGGGTGTTTTAAAAGTATACGTAAAAAAATAGAGCTTGAACGACTTTAGTAAACTTGATTCCATATAAATACAAAGCGTTAAACATTTTAAAAATAATTGTACAAGGAAGTCCTTAAAATAATATTAATAACAAGACCCAAAACAAGACTTTATTGTGTCAATTAGGCTATGATTTTTATTTATATGCATAAAAATGAATTTCTTTTTTTTTGTAACCATAATTTAAAAACAAATTAACCAATTTTTTCATCTTTTTTTCCTAATGTTTTCGTATTCTTTGTAGAAGGTTCTTACCAAAAATTTTTTTTTATTTTTTTTCGATATCGACAGAAGATCAGTTGTCAAAATCAAGCTTCTGTCAACAGAGAAAGTAAACATATGACCAGGTTTGTTCAAAAAAATTATAATTATAAAAACATACATCATACAGAATTAAAATGAGGCTTGCAAAAGAAGTTTTTTGGGTCCTTATGCACAATTTTACTCGAAACTGTGCCCTATTTTAATACAAAATCTCAACAAGAAAAAAATTGAAATACGAGCCCAAGAAAGCTAAATAATTTTTCCAGGGCAATTAAAATATTTTGCCTTTCTCATATGCAGGTCATTGCGTGTGTTTATTGGTAAACATAGAAGTTTTATGGTATTTTTATATTTATAATTTTAACATCTTAACTAGCGACTTCTACTAAACTAAATGTTTTTAAAAATTTTCCTTCCTATATTCAAGACTCTTTATAAATATATCATATTATAATAACTTACAATTTAAAATATTTGGCACATTGTGAAATTGATTAGGATTGATAATTAAAATTAATCAATTACGAAAAAAATAAGACAGAAATGTGATACCGAAAGAAATAAATTGTTGATTTTATGGTAAATTTTATACATCGGATACTCATTTAATTTTAAAAAGTACATTGAGTACGTAAGTAAGACACTTTGTTACAACACGAAAAAAAAATTAAAAGGTTTTTGATTTACTTACGTGTTAAGGTTTTTTACAGGCACCTTATTTTTGTCTTAGAGGAGGCCAAAAATAATTAGGAAGTTGCCCGGGACATTCCTGGTCTCCCGCTAGCATCGCCAATGGCCTCAATATAAAATAAAACATTTTTCTTGTTGAATGTAAATTTTGTTTTTATAAGAAACAAAATTATTAACTTTATACGACTATCATAAACACTAAAATTTATGGTTCATTTGTGCTATTGTAATGTCTATCTGTAGAGATTGTAAATAACATTAATTTTAATTATATTTATGTATACAGGGCTGTTCACAAAAGCGCGACGGAATAAAGTTATGTTTTTTATATTTTTTATGTTTTTTTTTATTTTCTAGCACTTCTTTGTTATGAATTATATGTGGTAAACCTTTAAATCTATAAAATATTTAAGTTTCTTTAAAAAAAATAGAAAATTCAGGACAGTTTTCCATATTGCTACCATTTTCTACATTTGCAATGTTATTAAAGTTACCTGGGGCAGGCACTTGTCTAATAAAATATATTTGTATATTTAACTAATAAAATGTAGGTATACATTTATTACACAAGGTCTCCAGGAAATTGAGGTAAAATTAAAAAAAAAAAAACTCTTAAACCTTTTTTATTTTAAAGGGAACACCCTATAATTTCTTTGGTCATGATTTGGGCATCTTAATACCTATATAACATTGCCTTTGGGTTAACCTTTACCTAAGTCAAGCAGATTTTGCAATATTTTTATTTATTTTTTTTTAATCTTTAGGCAAAGATTAGTTTTGACGTGAATGATCGTGGCGGGTAAAAATTATCTGAAACAAAATAGTAATATGAGTCGGAGGTGCTGTAAAGTTTTTAAAAATCAATTTTTATAAATAAACATTTTTTGATCTTGCCTTATAATATCGGTAAAGCATAAAATCATGGTTAGAGTTTGAAATAAATTAGTAAATTTTTCTTTGTTGTCTTTAAGAGAAAAATTACATTTTGTATAAATATCAGCTTTTTGTGCTCTATCGATTTTATAAAATAAATTATATCAGTGTAGGATAATTCTACAGATACCAAAAATTTCCTTAAAACCAACATTTTTTTTAACAAAAAAAAAAATAAGAAGATTGCAGAAACTACTTGACGAAGGTATAGAGCAACCCTGAGCAAATGTATAAATAATAAAAGGCCCAAAGCAATGATCCAAGAAAATACAGTTTCCTATTTGAAACTAGTATTTTCTTAAAAGAAAAAAATGAAACATTGCCATAAATACCTGACATAGGGCAACCTTAAGAGAACGTATAGGTATTTAAAGGCCCAAACCAATTATTATCATTAAAAAATACACGTTGTTCCATTTAAAACAGGAGTTTTAAAGGTTTTATTTTGCCACTGTTTCCTCGCAACGCTTTTAAACGAAACACATTTTATTAAGGGGTTATATACAGTAAGACGGCCGAAAAAAGCTAATTTCCAGAATTTTTTTGAAAAAACTTTTAAACTTGTTGATTTAAAAATTTGTACACACATTAAGGTATTTTAAGACTTAGTATTAGTAAAAATGTTTATTTGGAAAGAAGCTACAGCTGATTTCCGGGAGCTCCTTTTAAAAAGACGTTTTGCGGTGACCACTATATAATATGTGAACTGGATCCTCTAAAATTAAAAAACCAAACAGATTTTGTTAAAGTAATATTTTTTCTCAAAAAATAATCGATTTTTGACCAAAATTTTAGCCTTAAATTGTTTATAAAAACAAAAATATTAACTCTAATAAAATTAGAGGCTAATCGGTTTAGCCGTTTTCCAGTAATGTTAGTCACCAATTTTGAAAACACCATTTTGAGAAAAACGCGTTTAAATTTTGAAAAGCACATATAAGCACTCTAAAACGCCTTTTTAACTTTGCGTGTAACTTTAAAAATATTTACCGGAACGATATAAAATTTTATGTGTGTATTTTTAAATATATGTACATTAGCAAAAAAAATAAAAAACATTGATTTTTGAAAATTCTAACTGTATATAACCTACCCATGCAACGTCAATAACATGTGAAAATGGAAAAATAGCTAGCGTTATTGAAATTGTCCTAAATTTTCTTTTTTTCCAAAAGAAACAATATTTCCTTAATTTAATGATTTAACCCTATATAAGCAGTAACAGAAAAGTGTTAAAATGTAAAAAGGAATTTACCAAAAATATTAACTACAGGTTAATCATTTAAAAACATTACTTTAAACTGCCTTTGTGAGCAAATCTAAATACATCAAACAAATTTAATGCAAAATTTATGCCTGGTATATACCAACAAATAAAGAATTAAAAACGTTCCATGGATAACAATTACATAAGCTTTGTCAGACTTCTGACTCACCCTGTATTACCAACTTATATAGGTACCAACTAAATTGGGAATTTTCATCTTGATCTTAAGAGAACTCTTAAAAACTACATAACATTTTTGACAAGGGACGTAATTCCCTTTTACATCATCTTTTTTCCCTTCGCGTTGTTCAAGGAGCACTTAAGTTATAACGATGCGTGTACCGAAAATTGGGTAAATAGGATAGGGAGCCACAAATCACAAAGGGATATAATACGTTTTTATTATCCGCATACCACTGATCTCTAAAAAAGGTTTATTGTGTATAAATCATAATTAGATGATAAAATTTGAGTCATTGTAAAATAACAATAATAAGACTGTTTATACAGGGGTGCTCTAATACAAAGTATTTTTTACGACGAACTTCTGCAATTTCTTTTTAAAATTACCTTCCTTATTTTATTCTATTTAGCATCAAGAATACAAAGAATTGTTGCACAAAAAGTCTACTCTAAAAATTTATAGTTTTTGAAATACAGGGTGATTCAAAAATCTATCACGAAACTTAAGGGGTGATTCTACTTGACAAAATAAGGGTAGAGCTTCATATTTTTATTTTTTTGAAAATGTCATTTGTTTTCGAGTTACAAGCCGTCAAAGTTCAATTTTTATTTTGGTTTTTTCGCCATATTGCATTTATTTTTTAACCAATCTAGTTGATATTTGGCACACAAATCGAGCTTTGCAGATTCTAAAATTTTAAGACAAAAGTACTTTTTTAAAATACCGCCAGAGGGCACTTTACCCAAAACTTAAAATTTATTTACATCATACCTTTTTTATTTTGAAAGATATCGCAAAGCTGGAGGCGCCATTTTATAGACAATCAAAAACTTAAGGTGTTCTTAACTAAAGTAGATAAACCTTACCGTTTAGGCACCAACAGACATCAAAGTTTTTATCAATTTCAATCAAATTACCCACATACATACATGGTTTCCAGAAACTTAACCAACAAACTTAACCAAATGATTCTACAACAAAACATAAGTCCTAAACGTCTTAGTTAAAAATTAAAAAAAAATTATATGTATGTATGTAGGTAATTTGATTGAAATTGATGAAAACTTTGATGTCTGTTGGTGCCTAAACGGTGAGGTTTATCGACTTTAATAAAGAGTACCTTATTTTTTAAGTTCTCGATTGTCTATAAAATAGCGCCCCCCGCTTTGCGACATTTGTCAAAATTAAAAGTTATGATGTAAATAAATTTTAAGTTTTTGGTAAAGTGTCCTCTGGCGGTATTTAAAAAAGTACTTTTGTCCTAAAATTTTAGAATCTGCAAAGTTCAATTTGTGTGCTAAATATCAAATGGATTGGTTAAAAAATAAATGCAATATGGCGAAAAAACCAAAATAAAAATTGAACTTTGACGTAAGAAAACAAATTTTGAAAAAAAAATTATATAAAGCTCTACCCTTATTTTGTCAAGTAGAATCACCCTCCCCCTAAAATTTTGTGATTGATTTTGGAATCACCCTGTAACACAATATAATATTAATTTACTCTAACAATGCTGTTAGGCAAGGCGCGTACTGGCTGCCACATCACTATGTGGCAGCCAGGTGGTGCGTCAGTATCAGGCGGAATCTCTAAAACTTGCGTAAATAAATACAAAAGCGCGCATTAAAGAAAAGTAGCTGTAAAATGGTATTTGGGAAGTGTGTGGAGTCAGTTGGGTACCGTTGGGCTCCAAAATGTTTAACTTTGAGGGCTTTAAATACTTTACTTGCCAGAAGCTCGCCACACCACCGCCACGTGGTTACTTGTTTGTCACTTCAGTGCGCGCCAGGCCTTAGAATACTGGAACGTATGGTTAGCTTGGCAATAACTTCACATCTCGTCGTGATGGTTAACTAGAAGCCAAATTAAGAGCCGTGAGCATCAATAGCATGGTTAGAACAGATAATTAATACATTTTGAATATTCTAAGAACTAACTAAACTTGACATGGATAAAGTCCTCAAAAGACATTTTTGTACAATTTCACCCTTATTTTTATAATAAATTGGATAAAGTAATAAAAAGAAAGTCTTTCCAGTTAAAAAATCTACTTTAAAGGTTTTTGTTAATAAAAATGTTTACGTTAATTTTTAACTGCCCTTTGTTAATTAATTTTAAATGTATCAATACAGTTCAGTAGGTGTTACCCAGATTAAAAAAGAAAAACGCTTTTTTTAATCAATGGTTTGTTAAGAGCATTTAAACGTCATTTTGTACATTATAGTTAAACATGGCATTATACTTAAAACATACCTATACTTTGGGTACTTTAAATTGAAAAAAAAAACACCTAAACAAATAATGAGTTAGATTAGATTAGATAAGATTAGATTAGAGACGGGAGTGGATTGCATATCCTCTAACACTGCAACCTGCTCAGGTTTATTGTGTGTCCTCCGTCCAAAGGTTAGAGCACGCTATCCGAGCCAAACTGTTTCATCAGACTCCACAAGCTTAAAACTGGCTCCTTGGTAAATCTTGCCGCTTTGGGTATTTCCTCACCCAGCCTTGCAAACAGCAGACGAAAAAGAGCTTCACAGTAGAACCATAGGTGTTCGGCGGTTTCTGAACGTAGCTTTAGCCTTTACCCTAATTTGGGTTTTGTTCTTTACTACTTGTACTAATTTCACGAGTAGCGGAAAAATTAATTGTCGATCCATGCCAGTGCCCCACTTGGATAAGGCTGCATACAGGGGGCTGTCTTATCGAGAGTGAGCAGGTGTGTTGTAGAAATACGTGTGGGTGTGCTCCCTCCTCCTTGGATGGGCTTGGGACCAGCTAAGGTCCGATACAATCACCCATCGCTCTGCCCTGTGGAGGCTTGGCCCTGGGCGATATATAATATGTTACATTGGTTTAAAAGTTATTAACCCAAGTTACCACAATAAAAAAAAAAATAATTGTTTAAAAAGTCAGTAACCAAAGTTACTTACAAGGTATCTTTCTTAATATAAAGGGCCCAAAGTATATATTTTAACACAATTTTTTTCATATTAGATTGGTAAGTCGACAATACCTTTTAATATAACCAGAAGTACTGAGTTGGGCAACATGGTACCTTACCATTTTTTATACTAAGGTTATTTTTGTATCATCGTACAGGGGCAGAGTTATTTCGTGTATAATAGAGTTAGGACACCCAGTATATTAAATTATGAAAAGCATAACCTAAGTAAGGCTGTAAGCAAACTAGATTTCAGTAGGAGATATGCGATCACGGATAGCATGCAAATTTGGCTTATCGAACGCCGGCTGGCTTGCGTAAATTTTAGTTCATAAACTTACAAAACGTGTCATTTTTTAATGTGTAGTTTAACATTAACCAATTACAACACGGTCCGCAATTCACAAATAGTGGCATTTTTAAAGTATATAAACTTAGCTTTATGGGAGCCAGCCGGCGTTAGATAGGCCAAATTTGCGCCATTGAAAGTGGAATCTATCCACGTAGCGTATGTCCATCTATCGACGTACGCCTCCTTATTGCCAATCCTTGTGAACTTAAAATTTTTAAAAGCTAATTATCGCCAAATCATAACTATATAAAAAGTTATTGAAAACTTTTCCTGAATAAAGTAATTTAAGAACACAACGTTTAGTACTACAATTACCAAATTCATTAAAAAATAAAACATATTAAAAGATATATAGGCTTTTAACTTTAGTGTGAAACTTTAAAAAATCTTTTAATTTTTGTTTTTGGCCAATCGATACAAATTGGCTATTTCCATATCGCCTACTCCCTAATAGAGTTTTCTGGATGCATTGGCTCACGTATATCGAGAGTGCTAATTGATATTTGCTAAAAACAACGCTTTTAGCTGAAAGCTTATATTTCGCGTGGGTTAATAACATTAAATTTTAATATGCGTTTGGATTAAAAGTAAAAAGAGTAAAATATTGGTTTGTTCAGGGTCTTTACCAGTAATTAGTGATATACAGGGAAATAACAGATTTTTATGCTGAAATGTTAAGATAGGAACTACTTAAATTATCTCTAAAACTTAAAGTAACTTATGTATTATCTAGGTGTACCAATAAACTTTTATACTATTTACAAACACAAAAACGTATATTTTGTAAAAATCGCTTTGAGCAAACCTTTTCGGAATTCTCGCGAATATATTGTTTAGTGCACCTGGCGGTATATTTTGTAACATGTTGGAATAACAATAAATTTTCGAAAAATGGTGGAGTCAAAGAAAAAGGAGTTATTAACATGGGTCTGCATTTTCTGTTACGGTATGTTTTGTTATCAAGATACTGGTTGTTGAACTTTTCCAAACACTTACAATGTTTTGAAAAAAACTTGTTTTGTTAAAGTTTGTTAAACTAGATGCAGGGGTGCCACTATCCGCTGGTTTTTGAAGGACATAAACCCTAGTTTATAAAATATACCTATTTATCGAAAAACAATATTATATTTTAAATGCTCAAAAATTTAAAGGGGGAGGCTAATCGCCGCGTATTTTATTATTATTATTATTATTTTTAAACAAAGAAACTTACGCATTAAACATAATTTAATTTTTAGTGCATACAGATATTTTTGCCAGAAAAACTGTTTCGTGTCCCACGCGAGGCACTACTAGACTTTCATTTTATTAAGTTGAGACCTAATAACTAATCTCTTAACTTTTTACTGCAATTTGCTTCCAGTAAATTTAAAAGCCAATATAACCTATTATTTTTAAAATAATTCTTTTTTATTGCGTAAAAATTTAAATATCTTCTAGACGTCAGATCATAAATTATAATATCAATGTATACATTAATCTAGTAGAAACTACATAGATACTACTTGGTAACTTGTTCATCGTCCTTCAATTTTACAGGAAACAGAGTAATGGGTTAGAGGACAGTGCAAAATGAGACATACATCTTAAACTTTGCCGACGTTTCGTCAATATATTTTGACTTTTTCAAGGCTACAATAAAAACGTTAACATTAACTACTTAAAATCGATTAACATTGGACATAAAGTTGCATAACGGTGACAAAGAAATGCGTCTTGCACTTACCTACTTTAATAAAATAGTTGCTTTTGCGTCAGTCATATGTTAAACACACTATATAATAGAAGTACACAAATGTTCGTTAAACAAACAAACACACAAGTAAGAAAAAGACAAAATATATTTACGAGACGTCGACATATTTTAAGAAGTTGTCTGACTTTGCACTGTTCTCTAACCCATTGCTTGTTCCTATACATATTTATATAAATACAACATCATCGCAATTTTATTTTTTACCGAAAAGTAACTATTTATTTTATATACCTAATCCAAATACAGCAACAGCCTTGGTTGGCTACCGTAAACTACAAGTTTGCTTTCTTTAACGTCTTTTACACTCATGTGTATTTTCTCTACTTTCTATATTTACAAAGTCCTTAAAATTTTAGAGCGTATATGTCTAGTTTCAAAAAAAAACTAAATGTTGATGGCGTTAATTATTGTATTTGGTTTGCGTTTTAATCTCTTTATAAAGGAAACTTAATAAGAATAACCTTATTTTAAATAAAACCAACCAACTTACCAATAATACTAAACATTAAATATAAACAAAAATTTTACAAAGTCGGGTTATATATATGTAATAGTTACATCAAAAAGCTTATGTTTAGTTATTATTATTTAATTTGTACCAAGTATCAAAGCATAGTCTCTAAAACATATTTACAGAGTGCCACAACGAATTCCTCGGGCCAAAATACAACGGTCTAACCCAATTTACCTTAGTCTAAAAGTTGATTGTTTGCAAGATACATGCAGTTTCAGATTAACCTATAAGCAAATACGGCAACTGCATTACGTTGTGGGGGGCACCACAAGGAGAAACTCAACATAACGAGTAGAAAAAGGAGAATAAATTACAACGATGGTTGGGGCCCTTATTTATTAATTAAATAATTTTTAATACTTTTTATGTTTTAGAAATATGAACACCTTTTGTTGGTCGTTAATTTCATGGCTTGGGGGCATTACAGGAGGGGACTGCTTAAAGCATCAGGTAGTCATAATCCGGCACTTGATACAGGGTGCCAAAGTTTTTATGTATTGGGTATTACGGTTTATTTATTTAGCGTGAAAAATTAATAATCTGCTGTTTTAATTGTAAAACGTTATAGGCGCCACCTGTAGTAATTTTCCTATGTTTAAAATGTCGTAACTTTTTTGCCTCGGTATTTTATGGCTTTATTAAAAAATATTTTTCATTATTTGTTTTTCAAAAAAAACAAATAGATAAATGTCGCTACGAAGAATTATTTTAAAAGATCTTTCAAAATAAATGTGTTATTCTATGCAAACATTTTCAATTACATTCCTTAACGCTTTATCTAGGCTATCTGGCCGTCCCCTATACAAAATGTTACCACAAATTATTTGGATCAAAATACAACGATCTCATGCACATACTTAAAAAGTTGATTGTTTTCGAGATACAGGGTTTTAAAGTTTCTACTTTATTTTTTACTTTGACACCCAGGCCGGGGATTCTTGAATCTTGTATAATAATGTCACGTTCGACAATAATAAATTCAAGAAAAATCAGTTTTTTTGAGCGATATTTCGTTGATCACGCATTCGACACTGTTAAGTGAGATTTAAGAATAGACCCGCAAGCGCAAAATAGTTTTGGCATTTTGAACATAAACTAAGGAGTGCTGGTAGTTTCCTCTACATGTAATAAAAAACCTCGAGCAGATTTTGATTTTCTACACCAAAAACGCCCTTAAACCTAATTTTATAAAAACGATTTTACTAATAAAGAAATATTTGAGTATATTCAAAATAAAATGGTAATTTTAATAACCTGTATCTCAAAAACAATCAATTTCTGAATTAAGGTAAAATGGAATAGTTGTTTTTTGACCAAAGGAATTTGTGGCAACATTCTTCAAGACCCTGTATATTTACAACCTTTTTAACTTTTTGGTTTTTAAAATAAAGAATAAACAAAAAAATTGTTTATTTGATTATTTATGTGGTTTTTAAATTAGTCCATGGATTTTTATCTCTTTATACAGGGTACGACAAAAAGTAATATTTTTTGAAAGAAACACCATATATATTAATATCACAATTAAAAAAAACTTTTACAGACTTTTGAAAAATACGTTTAAATTAAAACAATAATAATAACTAAAATGTTGGTTATTTAAACTTTTAAAGAAATATCCCAGGGTATTATAACTAATTTAATAATATTAATATTTTTATTTTAGTTCCTGATTTGGTAAGAGGTCCATTATGATTTCCTAATTTTATAATCTACTTATTTTCTTAGTAAGATTTTAACAAAGTTAAGAAAGTTTGGAAAATAGATTTAAATTTTAACTGAGTTTAAGACTTTGGACTAATGTCTTTCGCAACTAATTTACTCATATAAATTTGTTGTTGCCAGGTTGTTACTTGAATTATTATTGTTAGGAAAACTAGGTATACTGTTGTGTTATTCTACAAACTAATTTTGGTAGTTATAATTGGAAACTTTAGAATGGGGCACACGTTTGCTTATGACGTATCAAACTTAAGAAATTAATTTCTTTAGTTTAAAAAAATAACCTAAAAGAACCTGCCTAACGGCCTAAATTATGAGATTTTTGAAATAAAAAAATTAATAACAAAGCCACATATTATAGATAGTCTTTCATAAAATTAAAATATTTTTTAAGGCACTGGTTACTAACAAAAATTAGTAAAGCTTTAGCAGGAATAAAATAGCTACAGATAGGTATTTAAATTTTAAAAAATTATGACATTTTTTTGGTAAATCCTGTACCATTTAAAAATACATACGTAGGGTGTTCGAAAAGTTTTGAGATATACGTACATTTATTTGATTTTTTCAAAATAGTTTTCACCACATTGCATACACTTTTTTATTCTAACCAACGAGTCACTGAAAATAGCTTTCTACTTTTCATTTGAAATTTCAGCGCATATTTTATCCCAGGCCTCCAGTAGCGCGTCTTCAGTTTTAAACTTTGGTCCTTTCAGTTGGCTCTTGACAAAAGGAAACAACCCAAAGTCACACGGCGCCATGTCGGGGCTATAAGGCGGATGTTCCAAAAGTCTAAAGCCTGCATCTGTCAAAAATTGATTGGTAAGTTCAGCTCGATGAGGTGGGGCATTGTCATGATGAACGTACCAGCTAGCGAGTTGCGAGTTTGAGCGAATCACTCTTAACTTTTCTATAATTTTTGAAAGGCATACTGTAGTGTACCAGAGAGCATTTACGGTCTTTTGTTCTTGAACACAACACGTTCAATTATTCCTCTTAAACCAAAGAAAACAACTATCATTATTTTTTTACAGGTCTTGATTTGCGAACTTCGGTCGGCGTTTCTTCACCTTCGAGAACCCATATCTTATTCTGTTGTTTAGTTCGAACGTCGTAATAATAAAGATAAGTTTCATCTCCCGTGACGATCGACACTATGTCTTTAGATTTACCCTCCTGGAATTTGTACATCATTTTTTTACACCAATTCACTCTTTGTGTCTGCTGCTCGGGAGTTAACTTGTGTGGAACCCAAAGAGTACAAATTTTTCTAAAACCCAAGTGCTCATGTATGATCGTGTGTAATGTTGCTAAACTTATGTTCAATGTCTCTTCTAACTGTCGATAGGTAATTCGTCGGTTTGTTTCTATAGCTTTTTGGACGGCAGATATGTTTTCTGGGGTAACTACTTCACACGGTCGACCTGAGCGTGAGGCGTCTTCAAGCGAAAACGAGGCCCGCTGAAATTGTTTGTACCATCTGTTTATGATCGCACGAGATTGATAGTCATCACCAAGTATAGGCTTCATTTCCTCTAAACACTGTTCTTGAGATAACCCACGTGAAAAGTTGTATTTTAAAATTGCACGGCACTCGATAGTCGTCTACGACGCCATTGCGCTAAAATCGCTGGACACGAACTGGCGTAAAACTGATAGTTTACTAATAACTATATAGGACTACGACATTTCATGACATGTACAAACAAAAACATCAATGTTACTTTCCTGCGCCGTTTAGTTACAAAGTATCTCAAAACTTACTGAACACCATACGTATTTTATTAACCAGTCCTAAAATGTTTTTAAAAAAATAGGGGTTGATATTATACAGGTTTCAGTGCAGGTTATTTTTTTATTATTTAAAACAGGCAACCCTCTGACAGTACCTATTTTTAGATACTATATATAATATAAAATAGTTTTTATTTAGTAAACAGGTGGATGAAGGTCGCTTTCTATTAGGATCTGGTGATACTAATCTTTTTGTATCCGTCGAACACTATCGGAACTGACAATGTGGATTTTTCCTCTAGACACTTTTTATTAAAGTTAAGAAAGAGTAACAATTGTTGTAACCATGATACAAAGATTACAAGAAGGTAGGATCAACAGCGCTTCCAAATTGGTTCGCTTTGCGCATGACGTAGCAATGTGACTTTTTTAGCACAATATTTAAATTTAGGTCCTAAGAAGGCCTGTAATGTTTGTGAATTTTGGTCATTTTTTAAATATGAGGATGAGTATAGGAAAACATCTTTTTAGAATAATATTACTGTTAATTTAAGAATATAATATTTGATGGTAACTAGCTTAAAATGTTAATATGTGCATAAACGGAACTTACGTAATAAACCACTGTTTAAAGCCCTTTTATCTTATGCTTAACTGGTTTTAAAGTCACAAAACTGCTAAAAAGCAAAGTAAAACGGAAAACAAACTGTTAAAAACATGAAAACAAACGCGGGGTTTCAACTTTGTTTACAAATTTAGTCACATTGATACGTCAGAGACGGTGGTCACGTGATACGCGTCATGCGCAAGATTCTACCTTTTCTATTTGTTGTATCATGCGTTGTAACGGTGTAAGCTAGGCAATATTAGGCAGCACAAAATACATTTTAAAACTTTGGCTCTATAAAAATCTGCATAACCAGATAAGCCACCATGTTTAATTTTGTTAGTGTTTTATAGGTTTAATAATTCTTATAGAGCAACAGCCCGTGACTGGCAGAAATTTTTTAGTTTGTGAAACCTAAAAGTTTGTCAGTGCATGCTCCCTTCATAGGTAGAAGCGATGGTAAGTTTGACTTATAGTGGCTTTGGCAGAATCAGGTACCAAAGGTTAATAATTTAAAACCTAACTGTCGTCATTTTAAAAAAGGTGAATTTGATATGTAACTTGGGTACCTGTTTGAGGTTTAAAGAAATTTCCTTTGTCGCCAGATAGTTGTGGTAGTTTTAACACCTGGGTACATAAACATTTTAGGGTGGCCTAATGGTCTGAAATAAGCAACGACGTATGGACCCGGTTTGTTTACGTTTGAGCTGTTGTCATCGATACATCACAGTAAGAGCGCTAAAATGCGGTTTGCCAAATTTTATTTTCCACTCTAAACTTACTAACCACAAGTAGTTGTTGAATAAGCCTCTATATTAAAGAATTTTGTAATATAACTTTTTAAATAAACAATACATATATTTTTATCATTTTTAGATATCATAATAAAAAATATGTTCAAATATTATAAGTAATTATCTTTAAAAAAAAGCAAAATTCTGAAAATACGTGATTATTTGTTAGTCCCGGCAACGCCGCCCAGGGATTTTTACTCCATAGTAAATAAAACATGAATAAACTCTTCCTAAACGCGTGTGGGTGACGCCCCCTTTGCTTTATCATTTCTGTTGGTTTCTGTCATTTGACAATTTGGAAAGCCAAAAGTGATCAAATAAAGCTTATAAAGCGTTTTTTTGTGTAATTTATTGTGTTTGTTGGTGATTAGTAAGTGTTTTTAAAGACAATATGGGTGGCAGTGCTTTGTTTGTAGAAGGGTAGACTATTCATTTCCGCACCTCACCTTTCACAGGTAAATAGAGACCAACGTCGTTGGGTGCATACTATCGACCAAGGTCAAAAAGTAAGTCCGCCATTTTCATTACTCGCTTGCCTTACCCCCTTTGCCTATTACGATTGTTGGCTTAATGTATATCATAAAATTATGAATGAATCGCTGGGTCCATACGTCGTTGGAATTAAGAGTTGTACCGTTTCTATATAGGCATATTTTAAAATATTTCGATGTAAACAAGAATCACAAAAAAAACTAACCTCTCAGCAAAAACTTTTCTTTGGGACCCTCTGTATACATTAAAAATATCTTTAAGACATGCCCAATTAAAAACTGTACAATTCTTATTTTATATTTTTGTCATATCTTGTTAAATAACAGAAATATTAGACTACCTCGGACAATAAGACCACCCCAAATTTTTGCCTGCTAAGAGGTTGAAACTGTCAAAAGTGTCTGGCGACTGAGAAAATATTTTCTAAAAGGTGCCCAAGTAACATAAATAAAATTCAGCCCTTACAACATAACAACAGTTAAGTTTTAATTTATTAACTTTTGGTACCTGGACCTGCCAAAGCCACTATGAGTCAAATTTAATAGTCAACCATCGCTTCTACTTATGTTGGGAGCATGCAGCTTTTACAAAAAAACTAAAGCCTGCCGTTCACGGACTCTTGGACTATTACATTCGAAAGTTATAGCGATTACGCGATTTATGAAACATAAGCATTCAGTAAAACCTTTTTGGATTTTGCATAATATCTGCATGAATTCACATGCAAAGATAAACATAATATCTGTTATTTTAACTAAAACAAGCTGCTTATCTGTTTGCTTCATTTGCTACACAAAAGCAATTTTAGGACAAATGAAGACATAATATTCAAAATAAATTTTAAATAAATGTTATGTTAATGTTAATTTTTATTATGCTAAACGGTTTTATTGTACTAAAAGCTAAAAAATAATTCGGCAAGTCCTAGCTACCAGATCGCACCAATCTTCTCATCATGGGGTATTGATCAGACAAATAATAAAATCGTTGGGCGTAGCGTATCCAGAGTAGGTATTAAAATAAAAATGTCAAGTGCCCAACGATCCTATTATTTGCTTGATCAATACTCCAGGTTAATAAGAAGATTGGTACGATCTGGTAGCTGGGACTTTTGATTTTTTTAGCTTTTAGCACAATAAACCGTTAACCATAAAAAAATCCTATAATTTATTCTCAAGTTTTTAGTTTTGTTGGTTGATACTTCTGATTTTATTAAGTTCAGTTAATGCGTTACCAGACTAACCAGAACGATTTTATATTGAAGTAGTTGGTTGTGAAAAATATGTAATTCGCCATTTTGTGGCGGCCGCCAACTTTGATTTTATTTTTTCGTAGTGATCTTGATTCTACGAATTAAGTCCTTTTATTTGATATTGATACCCATATTGAGGTAGTTGTAAAAAATATATATTCCGCCATTTTTGGGCGGCGGCCATCTTGGAATTTATGTTTTATATATTGAGTTCTATTCTACCAGTAAAGCCCTTTTATTTAATATCCATATTGAGATTGTATTAAAGTTATAAATAATCCGTTATTTTGAATCAAGGGCCATCTTGGATTTACGATCATAAAGAATGTATTATATTGTATTGACATCAAGATTAAGAGTGTGTACCAAATTTCGGATTGATCGGTCGTCAGAGAGAGTGTCAAATTCTAATTACTAAATTTGACCCAAATAAATGAACAGGTCAAGTTAAGTAAAACCCTTTAAAACCATTTGTTAATCTGGGTAGTATTTTTTGGTTTAATTATTTAAGCCAAATATATTTGTTTTTGAACGCAAGCTAATTAAAGAAAATTATTTTTATCGAACTTCTCATAAACATGATGAATTTTAATGTTTTTTAATGAAAAAATCTTTTAAAAACCTATATTCGTTCTTGCGATAAAGCGCCTTAAAATTTGAAATGGTCTGTATTTTGTATATATTTTTAAATGTCTTAACCGCTTTAAATGAAATTGTGTATGCTCCTTTAGTCTTTTTTCTGTATCTCTTACCGTTCATGGTTTATTAAATTATAACTGTTAGTTTATTGACTTTTTACCGATATATTTTCTCATAATTGTCTTAACAATATATAGCTAATTGGTGGACTTTTAAAACAATAAAATTTCTACATCTTTTATTTTAAACTTTTTTGTCTAAAATTAATATTTTCGAAGGTTTAACGCATTAGTTTCAAAAGTCCTTTGCCTAAGTGGTTAACGCCATCTGCTGCTAAACACGTCATCCAACATCTGGCCAGGTATTACGCTATGCATACTTCGTTCTTATTAACCTTGTCCAAAATTGTATGCCTTGTAACAAAAGTATAGTAAGAAGGTCAATAAATAACCAGTAATAATTTTATAAAATGTGAACTGTAAGTGATACAAAAAAATACCAAAGAGATAGAGGAATTATACATAATAAAGGTTTTTATAATTGTAATCCTCAAATGCACGGTTACGGAGATACAGGCCCAAACAGTTTTTCATAAAATGGCGGCACTTTTGTTCGCCATATTTGTAAATATTTTGTGATTTTAGGTTTATTACGTTATACTGCACCCATCTGAAAAAAAACTCGTGCCGAATTATGCAATATGGATAAGAGTACCTTGCTCCCCACTACCTCTACTAGACCTAGATATAATTTATTTAAAAAATGGTGGTTTCTAATTGGTCTATTTCATAATAAAAGAAAGATTTAAAAAATATATATATTTTAAAATTTAATGTAAGCAATAAAATACTATATTATCTTATTTGGGGAAGCAAATAAACAACATAAGAAAAAAATTATATAACTATAATAAGACAGGGTAAGAACTAGCAAGTACTGTTTTCGAATTCAACACTGAAGAAGATATGTTGTGAATCTACAACGTTAATCGTTGATTATTTTTACCCACAACCAGACGTAGCAAGATTACAACTGACTTTTAAAAAAATTATGTAAACATTATTTTTTTGTAAATTTATATTATAACTTATAAACAGCGTGTGACGTTCGCACCATATAAAAAAATTTCTTTATTAATAGTTTTACGAAAAGAAGTTATTCTTTATAATGCATGGTTTAGAACCTAATATATCAGATAATATTTTTTTTTCGGTGGTATACAAGGTATCTTAAAAAATCTAAATTTTGCTCAAGAGTTATGTATGGTTATTTTTGAAAATATTTAATAATTGTAAAAAACGAAAAAGTTTAAAATTTAAAATATCTCTTAATTGGGTAAAAAAACTTGTTTTAATTTTTTTTTAAAGTGATAACGGTAAAAATTTAGGTTTGTACATTGGTGAGTACTAATTTCGAAATGTAAAGTTTTAAGAAAACTTAAGGACTGTCAAAATAAACAAAAAATACAAAAATGCTCGATGTGACAGAATAAAAAATACAGGGTATTCGGTAAATGCGTTGGGAAATTTTAAGGGGTCATTCTGCAATGTAAAATAATGTTAGTAAGTCCTTTGACAAAATGTCAAAATCTCCCTGGTTACCAAGTTACAGGGGTTAAAAGTTTAATTTTTATTTTTGTTTTTTCGCCATATTGCATTTATTTTTTAACCAATCTAGTTGATATTCGGCCCACGAATTAAGCCTAGCAGATTCTAAAATTTTAAGATAAAAGTACGTTTTTCTTATACCACCAACGGGCACTTTACCTGAAACATAAAATTTATTTAGGTCATATTTTTTTTTACCGATATCGCAAAGCTGAGGGCGCCGTTTAAAAAGAAATAAGAATCCTAAGAAATAATTTACTCTTTTTCAAAGTTAATAAACCCCACCGTTTAGCCACCAATCGACATCCAACTTTTCATCCATTTCAACCAAATTACCTACGTATTTAAATGGAATCAGCAAATCACCATGCCTGGTCTTAAATTATCCAAAAATTAACAACTTTTGATATTATAGGGGTAAAAATTAATTTGGCTTCCTTCTGCATTTTCGTTTGCAAGCCCATAACAAAAACTCATATCATGGTACTCAATATTTGAATATTTACTTTTTATTTTACAGCACCGTTTTTTTGAACATAAAAAAATAAGGTACCTAATAGAATTACCATTAGTTATTAAATTTTGTATAATTTGAGACCAGGGTGCTTAATTTGCTGATTCCATGTAAATGCGTAGGAATTTTGGTTGAAATAGATTAAAGGTTTGATGTCGATTTTTGGCTAAACGCCGAGGTTTATCGACTTTGATGAAAAGTAAATTATTTTTAGGTTTTTAACTGTTTTTAAAATGACGGGCCTTGGCTTTGCGATATCTGTAAAAATAAAAAGTTATGACGTAAATAAATTTTATGTTTCAGGTAAAGTGCCCTCTGGCGGCTAACAAAAAGGTATTTTTAAATTTTAGAATCTTAGAGTTTAATTTATGTATCAAATAGACTAACCAGAACTAACCAGAACTGGTTAAAAAAACAAAAATATATATTAAGCTTTAAACCCCTGTAACTTAGTAACCAGTAAGATGTCGACATTTTGTCAAAGGTCTTACTAACATTATTTTACATTGCCTAAAATTTCCTCACGCATTTTTGGAACACCCTGTATCTTTTTTAATAAACAAATTGGCATATTTGAATGTTATTTTTAATTCTAAACATCTTATCTTTGCAAAAAAAATTTTGTGAAAAGTAATGATACTTAAGCAAAATTTATATCTTTTAAGATATACTACTGAAAACCAAAATTATCTGATTATTGCATTTTAGGTTCTAGACCATGTAGAACTTTATATGGATAATACCTTTTTTCGTAAAATTATTATAAAAAAGTTTTTGATATGGTCGAAATTAAAAGTAGACAAGCCATAATATGTTATTACACTAAATATGCAACAGTTATAAAAATTAAATAACATTTAATACAATATTAATCGTTTAGTGTAATTTTATATACTTATAAGGTATGTAAATTTATTTAAAATCTATTGTAAAAATCAGTTTTATCATATTGTATATTGGCTAAAAATAACCAACGTCCAAATTTGCAAATTCACAACATAATTTTTTTCAGTGCAATTTTAAAGAAAAAAATATTGTTTTTTATACTTGTAGTTAATAATATGATAAAAATTTAAAGATATTATCTCCCGTCCTATAAATATGTACCAATTTAAGTTAGAAAGGAAAATAACGTTATTTCGTTGCAAGAGACCGGACATTTAAGCTGTGAAAGCTTAAGAACTTAGGAAATACAAAAAGTAGGCAGAAATCCTGAAAACAACAGCGGGAAAAGCGATAAAGAAAATAAACTGGCGGGTTGAGATAAGCAAGTACAACAACGGCTGTGTTTGGATTAGACAATGTGAGTTATATAGATCCAATATATGGTTAGGACGGGAAAATAAAATTAAGTCGTTTTTTCCTAAAAATGGCGATTAAATCCTTAATTATGGTCGACTGGTTAAGGCTGGATTACGTCTTATAAAGAGTTTTAAATGGGATTTTTATATCACCATCTGTTTTTTCCAGGATTAAGCCTATATACTCACAGTAAATTTTGTAAATACCCTATGTCGAATAATGCTTTTTATTTTTCTTGTATTATGCATTTTTAAGCTGGCAAATAGTGTTTTATATATATGTTTTTTAAATACATTCTACAGTGTGTCTCAGAATAGGCGGACACTTGTTTGTATTTTAAATCGGCATATTGGAAATACTGGTCGCAGTAATAATTACAATCTTAAATAAATAAAATGTAGCGCTCCTTTAACCCTTCACCACAGAGATTCGGTCCCTATGACCGGCGGGACTTTCCGGTTTGTCATGATCATGGCATCCCCATAATTTGCGCTTATATGCGTCTATGTATCTTTCTGGCACTTTGTTTTGTCATATTATTCAAGTCGTAAAAAATGCATGTTTTAAGGTAATCAAAATATTGAGATTTGAAGTACAACACCGATCAAATTTACCGGTAGTCTGTGTTTATGTACAAATTTTAAAATAAACAATTTTTTTTCGACATTTTACCATTTATAAAAAGTTAAAAATATTTTGCGGTGGTAACTTCTTAAATGGTAAGAGTCGCTATAAATAGTCAAAAAGGTTCTTTATTTTCTATGAATCACGTTAAAACAAACCAGCACAGAAACTCTTATAAACCCTATTTCTTATAACTTTTTAATACATTTTGTTAAGAATGGTTTAGTTTTGCTTTCTGTGATTTAAAACGGGGTGCTGCGGTTTTTCTTTTTTTTTTTTAATGTATTTTGTTACATATGACAAAAATAAAATAATAATAATTTTATCAGTATCTATTGATATTTTATCAAAAAATCCCTCAAACTATATTAAATGCAAATAAAAGATATGTTTAAACTAATTTGTATATAATAATTAAAAATGAAAGTTCTTGTTGTCTTTGTATGGTAAAAGAAGACAAACGGTCAAAATGTCCGGTGGTCTGTGGTTATGTTCCAGAAACGGCACCTCTGTCATTAAGGGTTAGAGTTAAAAAACGTAAACATTTACCGATAATAAATTTAATAAGATTTGCGGGCATTTAGTATTTGTTAGTTTTGGACCATGCGACCAGTTCTTTCAAAATAAGGATTTAAAATTTCAAAAATTTGCTTTAAAAATTTAAATTGAGATTGCGCAATCAGGCTTGTTCTATCTTTTTAGTTTTCGCTTTACCCTGCAAGGTCGACAAAATGGCGCCACCCTGTACAGGGTGGCGCCTATTCGTTGACATTGCAAGGTAAAGCGAAAACTAAAAGAGATAGAATAAATTTGTTTGCATAATCCCGGTTTCAATTTTTAAAGCAAATTTTTTAAAATAAATTTACTAGTAAGGGTAAATTATGGCTAACTTGATTCGTTTTGACGATACAAAGAAAGAGAGAAAGTTTTTCATTTTATATTAATTTTGCCAGGGACTTGTAACTTGTTTGATATTAAAGATAGATTAAAAAATGTAAATAAAAAGTTCTCGGGATTTTTACGTAGAATTCAGTGGCCTAGTTATATTTTTTTTATTGACTTTTATTTTTTAAATTAAATTATAACACATTGTTTTTTTAATAAAACACCCTATATATTTTATCAGGTCTCCTTAAAAGCCGTAAAAATACCACACTTGATATATTTAATTTGTCATAGTTACGGAAATTCAGCCATCGTCAGGAGTTCAAAAATAAAATGTCATTTTTAAATTAAACACCCTGTTTATTTTATTAGCATTTAAAGGACATTTTAGAGACCGTACGGAATTAACTACATTTAAAATAATTTTCTTTACCAGTTTCAGAAATGTGAGCTTCCAATTCTTAGTGCGTATATCTACTATTTTTTACATTTGTATGTTCATATTTTCAAAACTATACGAGATAAATATATTAAAGAAGGTATTTTGTTTAATCTCTTTAAAATATTTATGCAACTGTATTGTTATATATAGGGTTTTCTGTTAAAAAAATCCTAATGATGGCCATATTTTCGAAACTATTACAAATAGATAAATTGGATAGTATTATGTATAGATCGATCGTTAGAATCTATCTATCTAATATATATAATATGCCCGACCAGAGGTACCCCTATTCTCGCAGAACATGCTGGATCTAGAGGAGTAAACCTCGAAAAACAAACCCTAATCCCGAGGTGTAGCACCATCGTGCCGGGGGATGCATGACACAGGGAAGAAGTGCAACAAGCGATCCCTGAAAGAGATAGTGAGATTAGCGACCTCTCAGGGATATGAACCTTAGTGCGGTAAATGCGCACTGCCGCGCTGGACAGTTAATTCGGTCAACTCGTGAGAACATAAATGTAGTTCTAAAAATGAACAAACCCGAGATAGACCCCTTAAATGAGAAATCGTCTAAAATAGCCTCTTGTTGTACCCCAGAAAGCTCTTGGCAAATAAATAGAGAGACACAAATGAAGGAAAATCCTTTCGCAAGGAGAGACTCTATTAAAAGAACTCCCCTAGGATGCGAACCTACTCCCTTCCTGACTAGTTGGATCAAGCAACGCATAAACCAGAGCAGATAAGGTCAGCAAAAAAAAAGGCTATATGATAGCTCTAAGAAAATTCAAGTGGATAAGGAAGACACTAGTGCCATGGAACACTTTGAGCGTACTTTGCAGACAATATTTAAGCAAGTCGGCCTACTCGAAAAACTGTCAGCGAGGCATACAAACCAAAAAAGGAGCATGTTGAGATATGCTCTCAGCTCTTCCTACAGGTGGAAAAACTCAAAGCCCAGCCACTAGGAAAATGGTTTAACGACGAGTACAAAAACTCAAAGACAAGTGGTAAACAAGATCTGCTACGTGAAAATGCAAATCTTTTCAGAATTATAAAGAACATTAAAGAGAAAAGTTTTTTAGAAGGTTTTCAAAGCAGTACTTTGTGTAATAGCTGGTAACAATACAGAAGAACAGACACGCGTAAAAGACAATTAATGAAAGAAGATAGCTACGAGTGTTTTCAATCAGTTACTGACGACGATTGGTTAAACAAGATAATTCCAAAACCTAAAACCCATCAAGGTGAAATATAGGACACACCAACAAACTGGGATATCATATTGCCCTGCAACTTGCGACTTTGAATCAAGCTTTAAGGGGGTCAATAAAGCAATAAGACGGTTTGGTGGCAAGGAACGACTGCGATGAAGAAGTGGCAATTAGGTCTCACGCAGTGGAATTTCCAAGCGTTGACGGAAACTTTCAATAAGATACTAAAGGTAAAGAACCATATGTTAGGCCATAATAGACATACCCTAATTGTTCCCAAAATCAAAGAGGTAGCTGGACTGATGTAATCAATCGAATGGTATCATTCTTGTTTGCCAATACACCCATCCAAATCCTTACCTGTAGACCCTATACCAATATGGAAGTACCCAGAGGAAGATTAAAGAGTACCAGATCACGTAAGATACAAACAACAAAAATCTCCAAACACAAACCTAAGGAAGATGCCATCGTTATTAAGATGAAGGATAAGACTTACGCCGACCTGTTGAAGACCATCAAATCAGCCGTTAATCCAAGAGAGGTTGGAGTTTAAATTAGGCATGCCGATCGGTTTAAGGGAGATCAGGTGAAGCTTACCATATATAATAGGGCAGATAAAGCAGAAGTTTTAAGAAAGGAAATGGGACAAAGGATTCCTGGGATTTCTGCGAGACTTTTAACCAACAAAAGGATTCTTTATATTAAAAATATGGATGAAACAGTGACGACGAAAGAAATTTCTGAAGCAGTTTCCAGAGCAATTGCGAAGTTAGAGCAATTCGACCAACGTACCGCAACAAACAATATGCTACCATTTTAATGAAAGATTTAGAGGCCGAAAAACTACTTCGGATGGGTGAAATAAGAGTAGAATGGACAAAATGTAAGATCGTGGAAAGGCATAAAGATCCACGATGCTTTCGCTGTTGGGGCTTTGGCCATGAAAAATCTCAGTGTAAAGGGCCTGACCGGGAAAAGCTATGCATGAGATGTGGTAAAGATGGACATAGGGCTTCATCATGTAAAAATAAACTCTGCTGTCTAGATTGCAAGGGGACAAGCCATCAGATCGCAAACTCCAAGTGCACACTCAATCGAAGAAAAGATATAAACATCCAGCAGAGTCTAGAAAACCATTCAGCCCCCACTCATAATCAGAATCTTGCAAATTAATACAAACAGAAGTCGCCAGGCTCATGATATGGCTTTGTCTACTGCCAAAAATATCGGGGCCAGCATCGTGGTTATATGTGAGCCGAATATTGCAGCTATTCAGGAAAGAAAATACTGGATATAAGGGGATGACTTTAAGACAACAATAAAAATCATGAACAGGGACATCTCTTTTAAGGAGCAAGAATTCGGACCTGGCTTTACGTATGTGTCCATGGAACGAACAACTATCTACAGTTGCAATTCTTCTGAAAACGAGACTCCAGAGAATTTAGATGAAACATTACAACAGATAGAGACACTAATAGGAACGCGAAATCAAAAAGCACTTATAGCAGGGGACTTTAATGCCATGTCTCCGCAGTGGGGGATGCCGTACACAGATAGAAGAGGACAGCTATTAACAGGGTGGTTAGCAGCAAACAACTTTACCGTATTGAATTACGGTAATAAACACACCTTTCAAAGTTAAAATTATGGCTCCATACTGGACTTGACGATTGCAACCGAAGACACTATGCCAATTGTTACAAAGTAGGAAGGTCTTGAAAAAGAATCTTTAAGCGAACATAATTATATCCTGTTTGAACTTGATGAGAAAAAGCCCAGATGACAGGGCGAAGTGTACGATGGGGAATGGTCGGTAAAAAAACGGGACAATGTAAAACTGAAACGTGCTATACAAGAGCTAGAGCTAGGACCAACACCTCGCACTGTAAAAGAATTTTCGACAACGCTCAATAAAATCTGCGACAAGGCGATGCCAAAGAAGGCAACAAGATTTAGAAACCTGCCTATGTACTGGTGGAACGATGACATTGCCGAACTCCGCCGTGAATGTCTGCGCAAACGAAGAGCATATACTAGAAGCACTAGAACGAACCAGGTTAGAGATAGCTACGCCCTCTGGGAAATATATCATGTGTGTAAGAAGAGGCTCGGGAAGAAAATCAAGAAAACGAAGAAAGAGTGTTGAAGCGCTAGTGTCTGGAGGTGGACAGAGATATCTATGGAAACGGATACAAGATTCGAAATGAGAAGTTCGTAGGTTTTGAACGTGGAAAAAAAACGACTTTTCTTCAAAAATGTTGCCGACGTTTCGACCTTTATTGTGGTCTTTATTAAGGCTGTAAAAGGGCAACGCGTTACAAAACTGCAGATAACAATCTTATACAAGTACAGTAGAATTTGATATAATAGAAAAGTTAGTAAATAAATAAAAAAATAAAATAAACAAACAATTTTTACAGAGTGATATGCAGGTGGAAACCATAAATAACCTCCAGTTCTTTTTTTTCTTTTTTTTTCTTCATTATAACCTTTTAAATATTAGGTAACAAACCCAACATACATTTAAAAGCACACTAGAACGATGTCAAAATAAAACATTCAACATACCTATTTTTGTATCAAAAAGTAGTTTGTGTCATTCTCTCTAAACCTATGTTGTATAGTCCATAGATATTAAAATATATGGGGAGCATCACAACACAACAAACTTAAATAATACGCACAAAATGATTAAAATGTAGAAACACAAACTATGATGAATTTTTACGAACAATAAGCAAAATTATAAACATATAAATATATCGTTCTCGATGAAAATCACAGCGGGCACTAAACTAAATAATAAAATTAAAAGCAATTTTATCTGAACTTTATTTTTGTTTATATTTTAGATGTAGGTATGTGCGTGAAATGCATCGATGGTACTATATCAGTTTAAATGATAACAAATGTACTGTTTTTTATTAATTAATTCTTTCAAATTTTATTTTCATTAAAACAAACAAAGACTAATAAGAAATATAATTGAGATTTTTTCCCATTAATAATCCAAATATAGAATTTTCAGTTTATAACTACTTGGATATTTCGTGCTTATAAATATATAACAGATGGTTGTATTGAGCGCTAAGGTTTTGAGTATCCGATCTACAATTAACGGTGTTGTTAATGTTAATATGAATCATTTCAAAAATTAACCTTTTAAACAAATTATTTTCTATGTACTACTGTGTTCCAGGCCGAAAATGTAGCCATAGAACAATGTGCTAGGGAAATCATCAGAAGGAGCTATGAGGATAAAACCATAGTAATTCATTCGGACAGCCAGGCAGCCATCAGGGCACTCAGTTCATGCAAAATCAGCTCCAAGCTGGTGCGGGACTGCGTAATTGCCCTGGAAGAGGTGGGTGCGTCCAACAAGCTAACCATTGCCTGGGTACCAGGACACGAAGGCCACGAAGGCGATGAGGAAGCTGATAAATTGGCAAAGGAGGGGGCTGGCAGGACAATGGTAGGTCCTGAGCCCTACTGTGGTATTCCATCATGCCAGGTAAGGTCATCCATTAGATCATGGATTATGAGGGAATCACAAGACTGGTGGAGGAGAACACCAGGACAGCGTCAGGCGAAAGTGTTCATCAAGGCTTACTCGCCAGAATTTACAAAAGACCTTCTGAATTATAACCGGAAGGCAGTAAGAATGATAGTGGGTCAACTGACAGGTCATTGCAGACTGAATAAACACCTGGAAACTATGGGCCTGGCAGAAGAAAACCTATGTAGGTTCTGCCAGGAGGAGGAAGAAACCGCAGAACACGTATGGTGCTACTGCGAAGCCCTTTGTCGTCTGCGGTTTGCAAGGCTGGGTGAAGAAAAACCTAAAGCAGCAAGATATACCAAGGGGCCAGTTTCAAGCTTGTGGAGTCTGATTAAACAGACCGGCTTGGATAGCGTGCTCTAACCTATGGACGGAGGACACACAATAAACCTGAGCAGGTTGCAGTGTTAGAGGATATCCTCCTAATCTAATCTAATCTAATCTAATGTCTAAAATTTTGAATTTATTAAAATTAAAATTATGACCTGTTAAAAAGTGATGTTGGGCAAGAGCAGTTTGTTCTTTCTTGTTTATACTTGTTAATTTACAATTAGCATTTTATAATACTAAAGTGGTCGGGTCGATTTTTACAAAATTAAAAGATCCCGTTCCTAAAGAATCACTGTCTAATTTAATCTATAAAGTCCCGTGCTTTAATTGTGATAAATGCTACATTGGCCAAACAAAACAATATGTAAAATCGAGATTAAATCAACATAAAAATGATACAACCATCTGTTATATATTTATAAGCACGAAATATCCAAGTAGTTATAAACTGGAAATTCTATATTTGGATTATTAATGGAAAAAATCATAATTATATTTCTTATTAGCCTTTGTTTGTTTTAATAAAAATAAAAATTGAAAGAATTAATTAATAAAAAACAGTACATTTATTATCATTTAAACTGATATAGTACCATCGATGCATTTCACGCACATACCTACATCTATAATATAAACAAATAAAGTTCAGATAAAATTGCTTTTAATTTTAATATTTAGTTTAGTGCCCGCTGTGATTTTCATCAAGAACGATATATTTATATGTTTATAATTTTGCTTATTGTTCGTAAAAATTCATCATAGTTTGTGTTTCTACATTTTAATCATTGTGTGCGTATTATTTAAGTTTGTTGTGTTGTGATGCTCCCCATATATTTTAATATCTATGGACTATACAACATAGGTTTAGAGAGAATGACACAAACTACTTTTTGATACAAAAATAGGTATGTTGAATGTTTTATTTTGACATCGTTCTAGTGTGCTTTTTAAATGTATGTTGGGTTTGTTACCTAATATTAAAAAGGTTATAATGAAGGAAAAAAAAAGAAAAAGAGGAGGTTATTTATGGGTTTCACCTGCATATCACTCTGTAAAAATTGTTTGTTTATTTTATTTTTTATTTATTTACTAACTTTTCCATTATATCAAGTTCTACTGTACTTGTATAAGATTGTTATTTGCAGTTTTGTAACGCGCTGCTCTTTTACAGCCTTGATAAAGACCACAATAAAGGTCGAAACGTCGGCAACATTTTTGAAGAAAAGTAGTTTTTTTTCCACGTCCAAAACCTGCGAACTTCTCATTTCGTATGCTTATATGGATGCTTACTTCTACACAATGGATACAAGATTGTTATGAGGGGTATGCTGGGGTTTCCTCCTAGAATCCAGTTGACAATAGACCAAATGGAGGAAGTTATCAAACACCTCTTACCTGTGATAACAGTGATAACTTCATAAACTTTACTCTGGAAGCACTAAGGCTAGTATGTGGTAAAATTAAGAACAACAAGGCCCCAGGTCCCAAAAATATACCACCAGAAATATTTAAAGCCCTCGCGAAACCGGGAATTGCCCTATCAGTATATAATGAACTGGCAACAAATGCCACTTTCCCGGCCGAATGGAAGAACGCTCGACTGGTGCTTCTACAAAAAGGCAATAAGCCACTGGATGGTCCTGCATCGTTTAGCCCCATTTGCCTTCTTGATGTAGAGGGTAAACTTTACGAACAACTGCTGCTATGTCGTCTTAATACGGAGCGACAGAGAACCGGAGATATTTCAGACAGGCAGTATGGATTTAGGAAATCTGGACAGACTGTAGATGCAATAAACAAAGTTCTTAGTATCGCCAGAGAAGCAGCGTCATTTACGCCGGCACATCGTAGGCTGTATGCACTCATTACTTTTGATGTCAGGAACGCTTTCAATAGTGCTTTATGGCAGATTATTCTAGAAGAATTAAGAGGACGAACTGTGGGCGAAAGTCTAATCAGCGTCATAGCGTCATACTTGTCCGACAGAAAGATATTAATAAGGAGAGAAGGAGAAGACAAAAGCCTACCTCTATCAAGTGGTGTTCCGCCAGGATCCATATTGGGCCCGACTCTGTGGCATATACTCTATGATACATTGTTTGATATCGAAATGCCCACGGAAGTCACACTTGTAGGTTTTGCGGATGACGTGTCCCTGGTCGTTGTGGCGAAAGAGGAAGGTGTCTGAATAAATTCAGCAAATATTGCCTTGCATCGAATAGCCAACTGGATGGGGAAGAAAAAATTAAGTTAGCCCCAGAAAAGACGGAATTAGTGTTGCTGACAGCAAGGAGAAAACTGCTCCCGATCCACTTTAGCCTGCAGGGAGTAAGAATTGACCTTCAAGGGGCGGTGAATAAGTACTTAGGAGTGTGGCTGGAAAAAAGTTAACGTTTGCCGAGCATGTTAATAGGGTCATCGACAAGTCGGAAAAGACTCTTACAGCGCTATCCGCCCTTATGTTTAATATCGGAGGACCCAGGTTATCAAAGAGGCGTGTCCTGTCTAGCGTTATCCACTCGCAGCAATCGTAAATATACGAGTGTGCAGTGCCTACCGAACAGTTTCGACGGATGGTGTCGGAGTAATTACTGGGACACCGCCCATTAAGTTGCAAATCGTTGAGCGTCGAGAACGATACATGGGGGTAGATCGAGAAGTGGTCCGTCAAACACTTATGGACAAATGGGACGGTGGATAGTACGGACGCTGGACTTATCGATTGATTCTAAATATACAGAGGTGGGTGGACAGACAGTATGGTGAGGTGGACTACTATCTGATGCAAGACCTTTCTGGGCATGACTGCTTCCGGAAATATCTATATGAACGAACAAAAACTCACCTAAGTGCTTCTACTGCCAACAACAAGTTTTTTTTTTTTTATTAACTTCCTCTCCTATGAAAAGTCATTTCCTGGAAAAACGAGAAAGAATGTGACTTTAAATGAATAGCGCTCCCCTACATTTAAATCGCAAAGTTTAAAAATTCTTAATTGTTAATTTTGCAAATCAATGGATTTAAAAAAATGGACTTCAGAATTGATCCCCTAGGTCACCCGACTTGACTTCGCCTGACTTCTTTTTATAGGGACACATAAAAGAAATCGTTTACAATACACCTACAACAACTTAAAAAAACATGAAGGAGCGCATTAAAAATCTTTTTAAAACATAGGCCTCAAAATGTTGTTAAATGTTGCCAAAAGTTTTTAGGAAAAGAATACGTTCATATTTTAAGGCTGACAGTTTGCCATTTTGGACACTTATTAAATTATTTTTTTAATTGTATTTACATACTTTTCTTCTTGTCTTTATTATTGTAACCAGCACTTTAAATTTAAAGTAACGTTATTTAAATGCATTAGCTAGAGTTGTTGTTACATGAAATTCCAACGTGTCAAAATAGCATAGGGGACTTGATAAACAATAAGTTTTTTAAATTTGGCCTACATTAAAAAAAATCATTTTCCGTGAAAATGGAAAAAGTTAGGTATGGGAAAGTATTAAAGTAATCGTTAGACATTTAAATGTTAAATTTTATATTGGTTAAAAATACAGGGTCATTTATTTAAGTTAAACCAGTAATTACGGTTTAAAGCTTGTAGTTATGTTATTTTTTGGACACGTTGTAAACGTTGGTTATTTTTTTACAAGTTGCAATTAAAAACCCAATCAATTATTACACGTCAGTGTAAATATGGTTTAAAAATAGAAAGTACAGGTTAAGAACTTAAAGCTGAAAATTGTAACCACATTTTCACAAAGTTCAAATTATTATAAAATCTGTAAGATTTAGGTGGGTTGAATCTTAATAAAACTTACTTTTATTTTAGGGGTTAAAATCAAAAATTAAATAATATACTAAAAAAAAATGTAACGTAACAATTATTTTTGTGTCTTTGTTACACACATCATGAAAATATTTTTAAATTGTATTTTCCATAGTTATTTATCAATTCCAGAGGTTTTTTTTTCATTTAATTATTAAAGCTGTAAACTTCTGTATCATTTAATGTAAATAACCCTGTATATTTTTATTTGTTTTTTTATAAAAACGGTCATAGTTTCATTTTTTCTAGCTAACTGTATATTGGATCTATATAACTCACTTTGTCTAATTCAAACACAGCCGTTGTTGTACTTAGTTATCTCGACCGGTCAGTTAATTTTCTTTATTGTCTTTCCGTTGGCGTTCTTAAGGTTTTTAGATCTTTGTTTTTTGTATTGTCTAAGCTTATAAGCTTTCGCAGCTTAGGATGTATGGTTTTTACCACTGCGTATTACACTTCTTGTTCATTTTGTTGTTTGTTAGGCAACTATTGTTCTTAAAAAATATTACACATATGTATTACCTGGAATTTCCTATAGAAAAAGTAGAAAAAGATTTATACACACCTGGATAAAAAAAGCGGACAAACAAAATTTCAAATTCAATCTTAAATAACTTTTTAACCGATTTTATTTATATTCTAATTAAGTTCTGGTTTCCCAATATATATATATATATATATATATATATATATATATATATATATATATATATATATATATATATATATATATATATATATATATATATATATATAAAAGGAGGGGTAGTTTCGTGACTGAAACTAGTTAGAAAAAGGAAATTTTAACCCAAGAGGTTAGAGTTAGTAGGTTGCAGTCAGTGGTTGTTTAGGGCCGTTAAGTAAAACTCTTTTTGTTAGCCTAGCTTTCGGAAATCTTTATTCCTTCTTCAGGGCTTCTGTAAAGCAAAGAAAAAGCACATTGTATACTCTCTATTAACAAAACTGAAACTAAAGAGAACACAATCGTCTCCTTTACAATTTTAAGACTTACCAAGGTGAATTTAAGCTGAAAAATAGCATCTTGTGCCGAACAGAACATACTTATATTATAAAACTACTAAAATTCTACATGATTAAACACTACTTTGATTACAAAAATTAATTTAATTAGCTTTAATTTCTAAAAATGCAGACTAACTTTTTTCCAAGACACCATTTTGCCGGTACACGTTTTGAAGACCTTGTCATTTTTTTTAAATTTATACAGTTTAAATTCCCATTGAAAATGCAAGATGGCACCAGTCATCAAAAAATTGTATTTTATTTTTATGTGAATATGCAACTGTAAATACATTTATACGTGATTCGGCTCGTTGACAGTGATTATTTTTTACAGGCTTCTGCTTTACCGACCGCCACTTTTTTAAAAGTGGAGAAAAATTAAAGATTTCTATCCTAGTAATGATCCATCACATCTGTCTACTTCACTCTACTGTCACTAGAGGGAAACAGGCAGATGCAAAATACAAATATGTAATTCTTGACAACAGTCCTGTATTAAATAAAGCCTTATAATTTGTTAATTTTACAAAATGAGAAAAATGAAAAATTGTGGTGGTTTTCGTTTGGTATCTTAACTTAATATCATCTTGCATGTCCAACGAAAGTTATGACTTATATTTTATGTGATTTTGTTATCATTGTTGAAATAATTATGTAATTTCTTTCCCCTTTTCCCGCCAAAAATATTAAAAAGAAAAACCAAACAAAAAAAAGAGAAAAAAGGGAGAAAAAAACAAAAAAACGATCGAAATCCTGGTGAGTGACCCAGCTGTCACCTGGCCCACCCAACAAAACTCTAACGTCCCTTGTGAATGTTATAAAAGCATTGATGGTCTTTTTTGACTAAAAATTCTCCCTTCTTTCTTCTTCTTAATTCAAAATCATAGTAACATCAAAATAGCCTTTAAACAAGTAAAACCATGGCAAGTTTATACACTAGAACTAAAAGTCCTTACACAAAGAGTGAGGAATGGAATGTTGTTTATAAGATAGCTTGTTTTAATTGTAATGGGACATATGTAGGACAGACCTCTAGAAATCTCTCTCAAAGATTGTCTTCACATAAAAGTGATTGTAACAGGGGTGTTAAGAGCTGTGCTTTGGCAGATCACGTGATCGAAACTGGTCATCACATGAACTACGAGGGTACCTCGATCTTAGCTCGTGAGAGTAATTATTTCAAAAGACTATTTCTTGAAATGACTTGTATTCACAATGAAAACAACCCAATGAATAGAAAACAAGATCTAGAACACCTTAGTGTTATATATCACAATATATTACATTTGGAAAAAAATAAATTTGAACCCCTTTCGATCAGTGATCTGTCGAGACAGGAATATTTGTAGGGTCCATTTCTGAATAATTTTATAAAAATCATTGTTGAAGTGAACACAATAACAACAGTTAAAAGGTTGCCCCTAACCTCATTCAGGTGACAAGTCTGAGGAGGGGGACAACCCTGTCCAGACCAAAGAAGGGAGAATTTTTAGTCAAAACAGACCATCAATGCTTTTATAACATTCACAAGGGACGTTAGAGTTTTGTTGGGTGGGCCAGGTGACAGCTGGGTCACTCACCAGGATTTCGATCGTTTTTTTGTTTTTCTCCCTTTTTTCTCTTTTTTTTTTGTTTGGTTTTTCTTTTAAATATTTTTTGGCGGGAAAAGGGGAAAGAAATTACATAATTATTTCAACAATGATAACAAAATCACATAAAATATAAGTCATAACTTTCGTTGGACATGCAAGATGATATTAAGTTAAGATACCAAACGATAACCACCACAATTTTTCATTTTTCTCATTTTGTAAAATTAACAAATTATAAGGCTTTATTTAATACAGGACTGTTGTCAAGAATTACATATTTGTATTTTGCATCTGCCTGTTTCCCTCTAGTGACAGTAGAGTGAAGCAGACAGATGTGATGGATCATTACTAGGATAGAAATCTTTAATTTTTCTCCACTTTTAAAAAAGTGGCGGTCGGTAAAGCAGAAGCCTGTAAAAAATAATCACTGTCAACGAGCCGAATCACGTATAAATGTATTTACAGTTGCATATTCACATAAAAATAAAATACAATTTTTTGATGACTGGTGCCATCTTGCATTTTCAATAGGAATTTAAACTGTATAAATTTAAAAAAAAATGACAAGGTCTTCAAAACGTGTACCGGCAAAATGGTGTCTTGGAAAAAAGTTAGTCTGCATTTTTTAGAAATTAAAGCCAATTAAATTAATTTTTGTAATCAAAGTAGTGTTTAATCATGTAGAATTTTAGTAGTTTTATAATATAAGTATGTTCTGTTCGGCACAAGATGCTATTTTTCAGCTTAAATTCACCTTGGTAAGTCTTAAAATTGTAAAGGAGACGATTGTGTTCTCTTTAGTTTCAGTTTTGTTAATAGAGAGTATACAATGTGCTTTTTCTTTGCTTTACAGAAGCCCTGAAGAAGGAATAAAGATTTCCGAAAGCTAGGCTAACAAAAAGAGTTTTACTTAACGGCCCTAAACAACCACTGACTGCAACCTACTAACTCTAACCTCTTGGGTTAAAATTTCCTTTTATATATATATATATATATATATATATATATATATATATATATATATATATATATATATATTAGTTAGCGCGCGCTATTAACCATCTAAACCTACCGATACTCTGGCTGGTTGCTTTGGGATTGTGATGATTCCTAATAAGGGTCAAAACACGTGTCACCGTCTTCATTGTGACTCGGGGTTATCCATTTATTTGGAGACTCCGTAATTTTAAAGTAACCAGCCATAGTAGGCGTTTCTACCAGGATATTTATTAATTTTTCTTTGTTATTAAGGAGCCTCTATGCCAATAATTTAAAACTTTTTAATATTGTTTATTTTAAGGCTTAAGAATTTTACTTCTTAATTATTTATGCAGTTCAGTTGGGTAAAATATACTGCCTTTTATGATTTTATGCATTATTTTGAAAAAGTCTCGTAAGTCTGGTCCTGACTAAATCTATTTGACCAAAATTAATAAACCTAAAGAAAACATATCTACCTGTATAAGCTTATTAAACTTAGAAGTACACTTACATTGACTTTCTCAATAAAGTTTTCTATTAAAAGGGACTACAACTTTCCTTATTTAACTATCTTTTAATCGCTTATAGTTTTCAGTATCCCCCACACTTACCCTATTAATTTAGGACACACTGTAGATAATAAATTTAAGATATTTATACCCAACTATTATGCGGGTTTAGACATATATCCAGATAATACATGAGTAGAGCCCGTACAAAGCCGATGATTATTAATTGATCCCTCTGGCACCAGCGACCTGACAGGATGTTAAATCCTGGGACAATGCTTGCTTTCCTTACACCTGCATAATATGTTTGACACTAAAGGGGAATTTCTTGTAATTATACCTTCTAATGGACATATTCAAGCTGGATCTTATCCATATAAGGTATTTTGTGTTGGGTGTTTAATATGACGTGTTTTTTTTTAACTAACAATAAAACATCCTTATAATATCACATAACCGTTAATGGTATTTAATTAAAATTTGAAAAAAAAAAGTAAAAAGTAAACAAAACTATAAAACTAAAAATAATTTAAAAATAAAATTTTTAAAAAGTCATGTACATACTTCATTAAAGTATAAAAATTTTAGTTAGATTTATTAGGCACACAAAACATGTTGTCGTTTGACTAATTTCTTTTCTTTTACTAACTTATCATTTTTAGGCATTGGGTAATATCTCTAAATATATTTTTTTCAGTGCGATAAGCATACACTGTGTCCCAGATTAGGTATTACAGGAAGACAAATGGATTAAACATTTTACGAGTCTTATTGTATTTTACTCGGAATCGCAAATCTACAGGTTGAGATATAACCATAAAAAATGTAAAGAAATTTTAAATACTATTTTTTTTAAAGGACAAAACTTTAATATGTTGAAGACAATTGTATTTTATGTCATTATTAAATAAAAAATACCTTGGTTACAAAAATAAAGTTATATTTTTTTAAATATTTGTTTAGGTTTGACAATTAAAAAATATTATTAAACTATAGTAAGTAGGTACTAACAATAAGTAGATATTTTGCATACTAATAAATTTTTGAGGCACCCTAATAATTAAAACCATGTTTTGTGGTAATTTGCATCTGTATACCAAGTATTCAAACAAAGGGTAATACAAGCGTATAAAATTGTATTTTTTTTAACATTATGTCCAATAGGATGTTAAATCCTGGGACAAGTATTGTATATTATGATTGACACTAAAGGGGAAATTACACTTTCTTATAGACATATTCAAGCTGGATATAATCCATATAACAAAAATTTGTGGGCGTGAATAAGAATTTATGTATTAGGAGTTCAATATGCCGTGTGTTTTTTTAACTAACATTAAAACATCCCTATAAGCTTAAGATCTAAAACCAATGCATGACCATTAATGAAATTAAATTAAAATTAAAAACGGAAAAATTTAATAAAAAGTAATCAAAAGTCAAAAACTAAAACTAATTATTAAACAAAAGTTGAACAAAAACAATATATGTCATGTAAAAACATACTTTATTATAGTTTATAGTATAAAAAGCATTTAGTGATAAAATATGCACATATGTATATTATTGTTTTACTTATTTCTTTTATTTTTACTTATTTTTTTTAGGTATTAGGTAAGATGTTAAAACATATTTTTTGTTATAAAATGTTTGTTTTTCTATTTTTTACTAATTTATTATTCTAAGTTCTATGAAAAATTTTTATACAGGGTGTCTCTAAAAGGTTTGTAAAAATGCTATCACAATTTTCTTGGACCAAAATACGAAGATCTAACCCAATTTACCTTAGTCGACAAATTAATTGTTTTCAAGATACAGGGTGTCAAAATTTTTATTTTATTTAAGTTACTTTTACTATTTAACTTATTATAAAACATTTTGCCACAAAATTCAGTATTAAAAGGGTTTTTAGGGATAAAATGTAGAGGGAGTCACCTGGAGTCTATTGCTTAGGTTTAAAGTGTCAAAACTTTATTTGCCTCAGTATATTAAAATTTGAATAAATAATTTTTTTCCCATATTTTGTCCACTAAAAACGTATACCTCATTAATATCGCTACGAGGAACCGTTTTTAAGATATTTCAGATTTAACCTTTTATTTCATACAAAAGTTTACCATTACGCTTTTCTAAGCCATCTTGTAGGGTTAAAGGTCTGTACAAATTGCTGCTACAACTTCTTTGCGCCAAATACAACGATCTAATGCAATCTATCTTAGTCGAAAGTTGCTGGTTTTGGGAGATACAGGGTGTCAAATTTCCATTTATTTTTGGACTTAAACACCCTGTATCTCGCAAACCAGCAACCTTTCGACTAAGATAAATTTCATTAGATCTTTGTATTTTTCCAAAGAATTTGTGGTAGCATTTTGTACAAACCTTTTGACACTACCAGGTGGCTTGGATAAAGCGTGAATGGATGCAGTGGCAAACTTTTTACGAAATTAAATGTTTAATCTAAAATATCTCAAAAACGGTTGCTTGTAGCGATATTTATCAAGTATACTTTTGGTGCAAAAATATGGGAGATTAAAAATACTTTACCAAAATTATAATATAGAGAGATGAAGCTCCCTCTATATTTAACAACAAAAACATTAGCATATTTCTGATTCCTTACCCTTAAAAATCTTTTAATACTGAATTTTGTAAAAACATGTTTTTTAATATGTAATAAATTTAAAAATAACTAAAATAAAATAAAAACTTTGACACCCTGTATCTTGTAAACAAACAACTTTTTGACTAGAGTAAATTGGATTAAATCGTCGTATTTTGGTCTTAGAATTTGCGGTAGCATTTTGTACAGATCTTTTAGATACACCCTGTATAATTTCCGGTTTCAGTGGCTTATTTTTCTCTTTTTAGTTCACTATTACTATTTAATCGCTAAACATACAATGCGTCTTAGGATAGGTGTTACGAGCGGACGAGGATTAAACATTGACATTTTACGAGTGTTAATTTATTTTACTCGGAATCGGAAATTTACATGGTGAGATACAACTATAAATATAAAAATTGTCAAAAATAAAGTAATTTAATTTTTATAAGAAGAATAAACTGTAAAGAAATGTATATAATAAATTATTTCCTAACGCTCTAAAATTTTTCAAACTAACTCATTTTTAAAAGTTTGTAAAAATTAACCCGATAATAAACTGTTTCTTACCAAATATAATCAAACATTTTTAATGTGAAAACATATAAAAGTAATTTAATTAGGGCATGATTTTATTATAATGGCACATATTTTTATTGCAAAATATTAGCAATTATTGCATTTTTCATTACTAAATAAATAAAAAAAAACAAGTAACGACTTGTTTTTTTTTAATGTTATTTGCAAATTGTTAGCAAAATGCCAGTTTGAATAATTTGCATTAATTAAAAGAAAATACCATCCTAATGTTTTTGTATTATCGTCACAAGCTGGCAACCATGTCGCCATTTTACGTCACTTAAGGGGTATGACGTGCACTGAAAATTGTTTTAATATAACTATACTAAAGAACTTTTGTGTGACTTTGACAATTAAATGGTTATTTTCTCCCTTATACCGAGTGTAAAAAATGCTGATGCATAGTCTAAAAATATAAAACATATTTTTTTATTTCATGTTTTACCTTTTAACTTTAACATATATAATATATTTCTCTAAAATATCCACCAATACATTTTTCTTCTAAATTTAAGAATTAAATTACGTAGTTTACTCTTGATCTTTTCATATATTTTTAGATATACCGGGTGTCAACAAATCTAATTGAGAAGCCATAACTTCTGGAATATTATAGCGTTTTCGGTTTACTGCTCTCAGTTGATCTATGGTTGACCTAATATTGCTTTTGATAAGATTTACGTGTTCGGTTAACGATCTGACTCGCACCCGATTCGTTTTCGGATTAAAATTTTGTTGCTCCGAAATCTTAAAGAGATCGCTTTTAGTTAATCCGAAAAACTTTGTGGAGGAGACAAATTATAACCTTAAATATTTGTTAGAAAACAAAAGCGTTTTGTGTATCAGGAATTAGTCGTTGCTTTTAAAAGATTTTAAAGCATGAAGCAGGATCTGAGTTGGAGCGATCCTAATTAGATTTGTGACGTCATAGATCTTTTTTCTACCGATCTGGAAGTACTTAAACCGAAACCGCTAATGGGCATCTTGAAAAAAAAATTAAGGTTGGCTGAATTTTTGATATGTTGTTCTCACTTTTGTTTCTGGTAGTTTCTCGGCTGTCTGTCTGGCGGTAGCGGTTGCGTTGGCGCCCAACTAGGACTTTTACATTTAAAGCTGTCACCTTGACCTTAGGAGCTGTCACTGATATGTCAAATGATGCAGATCTTAGTCATATATTATAGTTTCAAATGTTATCAAAATATATTGAATGGTTTTGAAGTTAGAAGGAAGACGACTGTATAATAAGTAATAATACAAGTATCTGGCAATAAAAAAATATGTTTAATGAACCAATCTAAAGACAAGAAATTTAAAAATTGTGTTTCTTAAAATGTTTTCAAAACCTTATTACCTGTACAGGTAGGATGCGAATTAATAAACGCAACCACTACCGCCAGCCATACTGTCTAGGGTCTATCTATAAGAGGAAGGAAAACAACATATCAGAAAATTAGCTGACCTAAAATGATTTTTCGATAACGTTGCTACCTCCTATACCATTATTATAAGTAAATGGTATAGAAAGAAGAGAGTTTTCACATATTTATTACTTTTTCGTGACTTCCGGATTAACCGGAAATGACTAATGTAATAACTAATTAATAAAAATTCTTATACTTTTACATATTTTACATAAGAAGGTGTACTTAGTAAGAGTTGACTTTAGCAGTCAGTTTTGAGATATTTGGATTTTAAAAAGCACTTTATCTATGACCAGGTCTAAGCTAGATAGGGTGTTTTGGAATTAGGTGTTCATTTTTAAAAGTTTAAAGTAAAAATAAAAATTAGTTTTAATTAACCTATGTCCCAAATATCTTAACTTTTGAGAAACAGAAAAACTTATTGGTTCAAAACTTTACCGCCCTGTATTTCAAAAGTTAAGGCGTTTAGAATATAGATTTAGTAAAACTTTTCTTTTAAGACTATCTAAAAAATTAGACCTGGTTATTTATAGGCTCATTTTTTTTAATTTAGATATCCCAAAAACGTCTGCTTAAAGCAACTTTAGTATATTTTTAATAATATATATAATAAGTAAAATATGTTAAAAAATAAGAATTTTTATTTTAAATTAACTAGAGTCGCTTAAAAAGTTATTTTGATTTTAACTTATGCATGATAACGCAGAAGGCGCCGTCTAAAGTTAACTAAAAATTAATGGCAGATTCTAATTGTGCACCTTTCAAACTCCAACCCCAAAAATTTGTGGTAGCATTTTGTTGCACCTTATACAGGCAACTTGTATATAAGCACCAACACTCGCTTAAGTAAATAAAGTAACGCTACGTATAGTTGTTATTTTATTCGTTGCCAGTGTAAAGGGTGAAAAGCGGAAAAATATTCTGAGAAAGACAGTATGCGGGTGACAACGAGTATTGAGACAGTTGTATAAGTCCTTAAAACGGATACGTTACCAGTTGCAGAAAATAGAGCATAATATATATAAAAGGCAGGTTTTATTACCTTTAAGATAAATTATTTTTAAACATGATTTATGTAAATATTAAAGGGTGTTTAAGTGTAATGTATAGTAGCCGTAGCTATTCTTTAAAAGTTTTATAGTTTTTAAAGCTTTTGTAGATAGGTGGGTATATAAATAATTCCTGTTTAAACAAAAAAAATTGTTTGGGATGGTCTCATAAGAAACATAACATAAAATTTATGGAAGACTGCTTAACTAAAAACAACAATAATAATTTAGCAAGCCAAGTGTGGACATACCAAACATTTAAAAATTGGCTTATTTATGATAATGTCTAACGCAGTATGTGATATACGATGTACATATATGTATATACAGTGTGACGAAAAAGTTTGAAAACGCTCAAGTATCTTAGAGAAGTTTAAATTAAACTGAAAGAAATTCGGTACTACAAGGTAAACTATACTCTAAATTTAGTGCTGATATCAGCGATGTTACCAGATCTTCGGTTTTGGTTAGTTCTGGTAAGGTTAAATGAGATACCTATTTTTACACATACAGGAGTTCAGTCTCCTAGGTGCATAGTATTATATATCATTAATGTGCAATAAATTATTATTATTTAGAATTATATTGTTATAACATGTATATTGTAAAAAACCAAAATACTGTAATATATATTATTATTATATGTTATTATTAGATTTGCGCTGTTTTTGCTATACTTTGCTATAATAAACAATTTTTTAAAAGTAATAATAGCAGAGAACTACTACGCCAAGGTACCACCTTTAACAACTTGCAACCTTTAAACTGGTACCTCGTAGGCTTTAGAATCAGGAATACTAAGTTTGATTTGAGTTTTTACCCGACTTTAAAAACGAGATAGGTTCTCAATTCACTATGCATGTTTTTTTTGTTTACGTTTCGTCGTTACTCCAGTGATTGTAAATCGATTTCAAAAATTTCTTTTTATTTTAAAAAGTGCACTTTTGCAGTGGTCCCATACAAAAAACTAAGTTAGAATCGCAAGAGAGAAAGATACTAGACCGATTGTTTTCTCTGCCGTAAGTTGTTCGTGCGACAATGCTGTACTAGCCCCACCTATTGGTATAACGTATACAAATATTATAATAATTCGAGGGCAGTTACAAATTGCTACTTCATTCTTTAACAAAATTTACCTTTTTACCGAACCAAAAGAAAAACTACAGTAAAAAGCACACGAACGTGTTATTTGATTAATTGACATAAAAGGGTCATGGTTAGTTCGGGTTAGTTATTTTTTTATATTAATTCATTAAATAATAAAAAAACATTTAAAAAACTAGAACTAACCATGACTCTCCCAATGTAACAATTTTGCATGACTGTCTGTAATGTTTTAAACCAATCAAATAACACGTCATGGTGCTCTTTAATATAGTTTTTGAAATAGGTACTGGTAGTGATGTTTAGTGTATGTTTACCGATTTATTAGTAATAATAATAAATTGAAAAGCAAAACATAAACTTTAAAGCGAAAAATAAACTTCAACTTCAAAAAAACAAAAATTTATCGACTTAGGTATAACCTGTAGGCAATACATGTATTTTCTTGAATGGCCTGTAAAATTGATTTTTAAAAAAATAAATAGGTTGTTTCAATTTAAAATAGCAAAGTTGCGAGCCTTTTTAGTTAAATTAAATGTGTCAAATAAAATTTTAAATATCAAAAATCTGGCATCGTATCCAATCATTCATGGGTTTAAAATCTCAAAATCATGTCCCATTAGGACATACATACATACATTGTACATGTACCAAACATTTTGGAATTTTTAAACGTTCGTTTAGAAAAACTGCTCGCATGGTCCAAAACTAATAACTACTAAATTTTACTTAAATTGGTAAAATACAGGGCTAGTTGTAACTAAAAATAGGAAAAAGACCAAAAATAAAGTACCTTTATTTTTAAAAATAGAATCAAGATTTATTGGAAAATGTTGTAGAGAATTAAATTGTATGTCAAAATTTGAAGTTAAAGAATTATTGCAAAAAAATATTTTTGTCAATTTTTACAATATGCATAAAATACTTGGCTTAAGCCAGCGAATTTAAATAAAAATAATTACAATTATTTTATATATTTTAAACTTTGCTCTCTTTTGCCTATTATTTAACGTTGTAATGCCTAATATAAACAGTTGACAATTACATTTTTCTTACTATCATGCTTTAACTTTAAATTTTAACATAAAACTCAATTTCCTACAACATATACTCATTCAAGTTTGTTCGCTTTTTAAAAATTAAAGTGGTTAGTTCCTGGCCGTTTTTCATATTTTTCGTAATAACTTGCCCTGTATAATACCAATTAAAGTAAAATTTATTAATTTTGGAGCATGCAACCAGTTTTCCCAAAATTTCGTTTTATAATTTTTAAAGTGTTTGTTCCATTTGTTCTCTTGTAATACATATCCTGGGACACACTGTATGTACGGGTGGAATCTTTCAACTCGATTTGAAAGCATTTATCTTTAACCGATTAAGCTGAAATTTGGTATTCACGTTAAGTCCGGATGACAATGTATGCATAGCAATGTGACGTCATTCTAAATCCAATATGTCGGAGCCCCCAAAATGGCGGACTGGGTATCAAATGAAGGGGCTTGCCAAGAGTAACTCAAAAAATAAAGTGACATCATTCTAAATTTAACATGGCGAAACACACAAGATGGCGAACTAGTTACTTTTAATGCACTCCTACAATATGGGTGTAAAATAAAAGGGCTTGCTGAGAGTAACTCAAAAAAAGTGACATCTTTCCAAATTCAAGATGGCGTAAAACTAAAGTGACGTCATTCTTAATCCAACATGGCGAAACATCTAAGATGGCGGACTGGTAATTTTAAATGAATTTTACAATATGGGTACAAGTAAAAGGGCTGGCTGAGAGTACCTCAAAAATAAAGTGATATCAATCTTAATATCGCGGAAAAAGTTTTTATGCTTTTTACCATGAAGGCATCAAGTAAAAGAAGTCCTTGTTGCAAATGCCTAATTGTATTGCAGCTAAATTATTTAAAATTAGTCGGCAAAATACCTTGCAACAATGAGGCGGTAAATAAAATAAACAAACTAATAAATATTTTAAGCAATAAATAAAAAGTGAAATAAACAACTGTTTTTTAACAAGCTTTTATTTAAATGAACCAAAAACAAAATAAAATAAACTTTTCTTTAAAACTTTTACTTTCAAATGATAGGGTCGTTACACAAATATATGACATAAAAGCTTGTCGCAAGATTCACCTGAGTAGATAAACAAAAACAGAAGTACTTAAATCTCGCGACAGGCTTTTATATTATGTAAATTGTGTAAGGTCGCTAAAGTTTTATAGTAGAAGTTTAAAAAAAAGTGTATTTTTTAGTGCATTTAAATAAAAGCTAGTTTTAAAAACAGTTTTTTACTTTCAAATTATTGATATCAAGGTAATAAACTATAAAAATGCCATTTTGTAACGATTTAAAAGTAAACTTGGTTTAAAAAGTAATCAATGGTTAGTTATTCCTGTTTACAGATTTAAAACCATCTGCTGTCCTTACCTACACTAATAACAACTTGCTTTAAATAAAACCAATAAAAAGCTTAACCAATGCAAAAGTTCAAATAACTAAAATGCCAGAAACAAAACTAAAAACACCAAAATGCTACCAATACGCTCGTGAACAAAAAAATACTGAAACGATTTATCCACAAAATTAGGCGAATGTAGGCCTAAAGGGTATCGAGCACTCCTGCTTAATGTATGACCCTTGGTTCGATGTGTGACTGGTTGACGACCTGCCTTTTTTAATAAAAACAATAGAGCAATAAAACAAATAGAGTAATAGTGTTAAAATGTTCAGGTAACAAGAAAACCATTTATAAATAAATCGTGTAAATTTGTGCACTTTGATACGAACTTGCAGAAAATTGTGGGCTTACGTTTAAATTAAATTGATATTTAAACACGAATAAATGCATCTGGTAAATACTATGCGTAACCAATAAATTAATGTCTATCATCACTTGAAGTCGGTTATATTTGCGGTACAACTAATCCAGTTGACGCATTGTATAGACGGGAAAATTGATTTATGCTTCAGGTGTTACATTTGATGCGCAGAATGTAAAATAAATCAATCCTTAAGATGACATTCGGACAACCCAAATATAAAGTGGTGGTGCCAAACTGCTATGTTCGAATTATCTTTATAAAAAAGGTACACAACTGACTGTGATAATGTATGTAATTTTTTATTTTTCTTTAGATTAATTAAAAGAAATACAGTCTTTATGTTTCCTAGTTTTTCTCTGGTATTCAGTTAATTTGAAAAAATAAAAAATTAAAATATTTGATCTTATAAAACAGAGACTTTATTTATTATACGGGGTGTTTAATATTGTTGTTTACAAAACGTTAATATAAACCTTGGACACAACACATATTTATAAAGGAAATTTAATGCAATACAAAAAGGTTTCTTAGCATTCTTTAATAAATTTACTCCATTAAAAGTTATTTGACGTTAAAGTTATATCCAAATTATTTTTGAACCTTTTTGAAAGCGCATCAATTTTTTTAAAATATGTGTTGAATCTATTTAATTATCGATAATTTTATAAGGTACAAAAGTCCAAACTTAAAAACGAAATTGAAGAAATTGTTCAATGTTTAAAGCCCGATTACATGAAAACGGCTTATTTTACGACAATTTACTAAAAGGGCCTTTTGTAGAAACTTTAATTTACTTTTGGATTGTGTGTTGGTAAAATTTTTGGGAAAGTTATTCGCTATACGTTTATTTGTAGAACATATTTTTATGTACGATAATTTTTATTTGGTAAGCAGAACCTAGAGTAGTAATAATTTTTAATGGTAAAATAGTGATTTAAGCATATTTAGTTCTAAATATCGCACAAAAGTAAAGTATAATAAAATATGTATTTAAATTTAAAATAAACATAAAAGTATTACGCCTAAAATAATGACAGCTCAAAAACAATTTGTTGCATTTGAATTTCAAAAATATCATTTTATAGGCAAAAAGTCGCAATAGTAATGCAATATTTATTTTAAAATATTTATTTAAGCAAATTTTAAAGAAAAACAAGACTGTTATAAAATTTTTGTTTCTCCTTTCGGTAAATTTTTTAAAAGGAGTCTTAGTACATGAAATAAAGCTCTAAAAAGGTAGGCAATTCTTTGCTCCTGGATGGATTGACTTAAAATTTTAACAGAGGATAGGGAATAGCCAAGTAATCAAAACCTATATCGTACCAAAGGGCGCCAAAACCCTTGGGGTGGATGCCCCCCTCTAGGGGTGAATTTTTTTATTGCATTTTAACAACAGAAATCGATTGAAAAAGTAATTCTAATCAAAAAATGTTTTATACATTGCTCTTACAACACTAATATTTTTAAGTTATTTGCGATTGAAAGTAACAATTTTTCGAGGATAAAAAATCGAACGTTTAATGGGTTTTCGCTAATAACTGGAAAAGTATGCATTTAATCACAAAAACTGTACAAAACAAAATTGTAGGTATTAAAAAGACAAACAAAATTATTTTGTTTTAATTTTTCTACGACTTAATACAAACTGAGATTCGGAGTGTTAATTGTTAGCTTTTTTGCGACAAATCCAAAATTTAATAGATTCAAATAACGGGATAATTCTACATTTTTAAAGAAAAATGTATTAAACCTTTTTAAAGTACACAATCAGGCTTTTCTTAAAAAAAAACATTTTTAGCTTAAAAATTGAACAACAACAATAATAAAAATAAGGCCAGTAACCAATTTTTTTCAAGAAAAAATCGATAAAACAACCCTCAAATTTCCCCCCTAATTAAAGTTGACCTTATCTTATTACAATTCTCTATTAATGTATTGGTAATACGTCCAAGATGTTTTGGCAATTTCAAATGTCTAATTTCAAAAATATTATGTAGATTTTTATGCTCCAAAATGGCCCATTCGAATCTTTCGAGGAAATATTAATTGTTTTTTTAACGTATCTCCTTTGTTTTTAATGATTAACAGTTTTTACGGTTTTGTATGATTTTTAGGGGCTTTAAGGCTCTGTAGGTAAAATTCCCTAAGATCCTCTAATTTTTAAATTGGGTGAGTTTAAAGGGCTCGAAAAGGGTGCTGCTCGTTCGTAAATAAAGGGGTTTTAAAGGACTATAATATCTCGCCAAATATGCACTGTACAGAAAACCTACGCACAGAAAAATTTTAATCATTTAAAAATCTGCAAATAAATTTTATTGTTTTTCTTATCTTTAGTATTTTTGGAGTTATTTAGTTAAAAATGTGAATAATATGAAATTGTAAATATTCGTTTTCACTTTAAGCCTCAATTTTCCTAAATTAAGCATTTAAAATTGGCCACACTTCTTATATGTATGACTTATACCTGTATAAAGAGAACTGCAAAAGGGTAAACGTCAATTTTAATTAGGGGGTAATTATGGGCATACCCTATTGGATTTTTCGTAGAAATAATTTAATACTGACCCCACTTTTTCATAATTCACTCAATTTTTATGCTAAAAACTTCTTCCGTTTAAAAAATGAAAGTCCTCATTGGGTACTTCACAAAAGATTTAATGAGTTTTCTGTAAAATGGGCGGCATTTCCCGTTATTTTACTTTAAGGAAAAAACTAACAATTAACACACCATATCTTTGTTCATATTGGTCTTATAAAAATTGCAATAAAACAACTTTGTTCATCTTTTAAAACCTACAATTTTGCTTTTTAAATTTTTTTTATAAAATGTATAAGTTTCGAGTTATTCGCGAAAACCTCATTAAAAACTTTCCTTTTTTATCAAATTATTTCTTTCAATCGGGAATTACTTGAAAAGTATTAGTTTTATGAAAAAAACATAGAAAGCATTTTTGCTTAGAATTTCTTTTCAATCGATTTCGTCGTTTAAATGTAACAAAAATTTTCCACCCCTAGGAGGGGTGGCAATCACCCTCAGGATTTTGGCGCCTCGGTTCGATAAAGGTTTTGTAGCTGGGGTTATTTCTTATCTTCTGTTGAAATTTTAAGTCGATTTATGAACGACCAAAAAATTGCCAGGTAAAATGCGTTATTTCCTGTACTATCTGTAAAGCGTTTAAACCTTAAATCTAATATTGTTTTGAAGATTCTAACTGTGTGTCTTAAATTTTAAACTCCTGCTATAACATTTTTTTATACAGACTTTTATTGGATGCGGTTTACTAAAAACAAATGCATAAAGTAAATAAATTTTCAAAAAAGTCATTCTTCTAAAAATTTTGGTTTTAAAAAATATTGTTCACGAAGAGAAAATGTTGATTTTGTATAAAGAATGCGCAAAACGTTGATGACAAATATAATTCTTCTGAAAAAGTAAACTACCCTTATTCTTAATTTTTAAACAAAATGTAATTAAGAAAATATAGTTAAAATAGGATTGATAATGACTTAATTTATTTTAGAGGACATCAAAAAGTGTCATAAAACCAATTTTGGGGTTATTAAAGGGTAAATTTGTAAAACTTTAATAATAAAATAGCAATAAAAATACTTTTAAAATGTAATTTTTAAACAGATTTATCACCCCGATTTCATATACAACACAATTTTTCAGCCGTTAACGAATGTAATTAAAGCGTTTTTGCAAAATTATAGTGGCTCCACAGAATTTTGTATTATTTTTTATATCGATTACTAACTTTATTCAAAATACATCTTTTAAATAAAATTTTGCCTAAAAATAAACAATATAGGTATTTTACTTAAAGACAAAAACAAAATCAGCATTTGTTTTTGTGAATTACATCTTTTACTATCAAAATTTTAATCAAGAAAACTTTTTTTCAAAAAGGTTTTTTAATCAAGCATAATCAGCAATTTTCGTGACTGACAAATCTTTCCAAGGGACAACATCGTTTTTGTATCAGATTTTGCTGATAGGGATTAGGGTAAAGAAAATACGGGTTAATTTGCTAAATTGGTGTAAAGGAATGAATTGATGAACTTGATTGCGTGTATATTGTGGCAGGTTAAAGATTTTTTTCTATTTATTTGGTATGTCTGGTTTTCACAGTAACTTAATGAGATTCTTTGCCTTTAATAAAACTTTTAATTAAATGCACAACTAGTTACACGCTATACAGGGTGTTACAAATTCGAGGAGCACCATTAGGATATCAGGAACCTCTAAGAGGTACAAGGTTGGTTAATTTGGGACAAAGTGGCGCATTTTTATTTTTAAAAATACTCCATTTAAAAAGTTTAAAAATTTGTAGCCCGTTCCGAAATTATCCAGGAAATAAAAACTAAATTTTGCGAGAGGGTTTTTATTTGTTTTTAGTTTATTTAAAGAGATATTTTAAAACAAACGATACAATCTAATATCCGACTTTTTGTCATTGAGCCTTCATCCTTATTTTTATTAAATAGACGAACTATTGGGTTATAAGCTTAATAAACTTTTATTTTAATTCTAAAGTCAACAATGTATTGCACGCTACATTTATGCAACGTTTCAAACCGAAAAACTAGCATTTACTATTTCGTCATTTAAAATTACGATTTAATTTCAAACCATCGTGGAAATTTTATTTTAAGGTAAATATGCAACAATTTTTTGGATTACTACCTAATATTGTTCTGTTTATTTATTTTTTAATTTATTTATAATTTAACTAAGAAGCTACAAGAATTAATATTTTAATTAACTTATACGTAATAAAATAGAGCATCTTGTTTATTCAAACGACTTTTATAACATTATCGTAGCCTGTTATAAAAAATAGACGCATACTTAAAATTTAACTAAGAAAAAGCTATGCGGTCATCAGTTTGTTGTGACCTGTCTTACTTTAAAATTATTCTCCTTTTGTTGCTTGCACATTATTTAAAGGACTTGTTTAGAAAAATATAGTTGACTGCCGTCTTTACTTGTATGATGCCTCTGGCTTTTTCTTAGCTCATTTAAAACTGCAAACGAAAATCATTATTTGTAATGGCGAAATAGTTAATGATGGTTTTTTGGTTCGAAACGTCGCCTAAATAAAGTGTGATATGTTGTTTGATTTAAAATTAAAATATGAGTTTATCAAGCTCTAAGCCAAATATTCCCCCCTAAAAAAAACAAAGTTGATGATGGGGGCTCAAAAACGAAACGTCGGATCTAAAATTAAGTAAAATTCTTGTATAAAATAGAAAAAGCGGCAATAATAATATATCATGTTTTATTAAATATCTCTTTAAATAAACTGAGCAAAAATATTAACTCTTCGTTCAAAAAATTCGTTTTCTTCCGGATAATTCCGGAACAGTTCCACATTTTTAAAGTTCTAAAACGAAATATTGGCACAATAGTGCACAACTTGCCAATGTAACCAATCGGTGTCTCTCACGGTTTGCAGATGGCCTAAATTGGTAATACTTGGTAGAGTTCGTAAACTTGTTTCACTTGTCAAAAAGTTTTGTAAAAACACAAAAAATGTTAAATTCAGGAGTATTCATCCGGTTTGGGTTTTTAAATAAAAGTTTTTTACTTCTGTAATGACTTTATTATTTAAAATGTCTAAAACATATTAGGTATCGTATTTTAACAATTAAGTTTATTTGGATTAACAGGGTATCTCACAAGGCACTGCCGCGATCGATTTCTTAAAAAGTAGGCTTTGGAAATTTTAGAAATTTTAGTAACGTTATAAAGTTAGTTGGGGACATAAGACTAAAATATTTTGACATTTCTAGCACTTTTGGTTATACTGGAAATGAATGTCATTTTCCCTTTTTAATTAAAACACCCAATATATAAATTATATTTTAGATTTTGCGTCAAATTTTAAACACATTTTATTAATAAAGTTCTATACCTCCAGCCTTTCAGCCGTTTTTAACTTACTTTATTACACCAGCATAATTTTTTTAAAACAAAAGCCTTTAAAAGAAATTATGGTTCAATTTTTCATAAAAAGGAACTTATTAAGTGGACAGTTTTAATATTTTGTTAATTAATAAATACAGGGGTTTAAACATAATATATCAAAATTGTTTAAAATTATTTAAAGTTTCTTTAGATTTGAACAGTTTGTAATGGCTTGCAAACGTCATTTTTATATAAAATTTAAAAATAAGGTAAAAACGGTTGAATTTAATTATTGGACAATATACATTAAATATTTTTAGAATTTAAGGGAATCTAAAAATAAATTATTCATAGGAAGTTCTATTTAAAATAAAGAAGTTGACAATAACTTTCGGCATAACCAGAGAAGTGCTGGAACAGTTAAAATATTTTAGTCGTATGTCGTTCACTGACTTGATAATGTTAACAAATTTTCAAAATTTTGCGAAGTCTACTTTTCAGATCGATCAGCTGTTCCTTGCAGGACAGCCAGTATTGCAGGATCCAAATTAAAATATAGACATTTTTATATTCTTTCTAAAAAATTTAGATAAGTTTTTCTATATTTATAATACATTTTGGTACTTCTGCTATATATATACGTTTTATACAGCTACTCGTAAAGATGGTGATGTATGATATAACCTTTGCATATTGTTTAAAGTATAAATTCTTGGAAGTTTAGCAACTGAAAGTAATTTAACTCTTGTTTGTATAGATAATTTATTACATAATAAATAGTTTTTTAAACACAGCTTACGCTTCAAAGTGATAATAATTCTGATAAGTTAGTTTAAACTTTTACTAAATTAACTACAAAATTAAATAAAGTAAATTTGTATTTAAAACAAATATTGCCAATGGCGTTATTGTACTATTTATTTTTAAAAGAATCCTCCATATTCTAAACGTACAAATTTTTTATTATCTGTTGCAAATACAGTTAACTCTTTTGCAATAAAATAGGTTTTAAATAGTATATCGGGCGTGTCTAAAGACAGGACCCCTTCACCTACCTTCGATATTTTTTATAAAAATTTGAGGACTTTAGTAAGACAACATAAATCAAATGGTAGGCAGGAAATGATGGATATAAATGTCAAACTAAGAGAGGGTGTGAATTAAAAAAAAAAGTGAAAAGGGTTCTTGTGGAACATTATTGTAAAGCCTTTGACAAGTACTTTGTTACCCTCGAATATATCTCATCACCTTTAATAAAAAATGACAATATTAATAACTTTCTCAAATACCTGATAAGGATGGCCATGTTTTCGAAAGTAAAATATACTTTAGGTGGTATTTTCTTAAAGATATTTTGAAATATAGTTTTAATGATAATATAATATACATACAGGGTGCGTCATTAAAAAATATATAATCTTTATTCCACCCTGTTTATTATCTTTAAAAGGTCTTTTAGACAATATCACAATAAGTGTATATTATTAGTTTCTAAATATGGTCACCAAATCAGGAATTCAAGTAATTATTTTATTAAGGTACCGCCACTTTGAAGTAGGTGAAGACTTAATGTTCGAGGGTTAACAAGTGCTCGTCAGAAGGATTAATATATTGTACCACCATTTTTTTTTGCGAATTGGCTCCCAACTCCCAAAGTGTGTATATTTATATATGTCATTTCTGGCCTAAAATTTGGTATATGTTGTCTTACTAAAGTCCTTAACTTTTTATGAAAAAATACCGAACAACTTACAAAGCTAGAAAAATGGTCCTGATTTTAAACACGCACTGTATATATAAGAGTTATAAGTCTTTAAAAAATAAGAAGATTCACCCTCAAAAACATAAAATTTATTTATTTATATATATTTAAAATATTTGCAAATAAAGCAGTATTGCCAAATTTATAAGACAACAATACGTCGCTTTCTATAATTTTTTTTAAACAATTTTTGCTCTGGTATAAAACAAACATTGTGATTCTTATAATTTTTAAAAACACTTTATTTTTAACAAAATGTGCGATCCATTGGTCTAAGTTGCACTTTTTAAAGTAAACGTTTTCCGATATCTTTATTAAAAAATGTATTATATTGCATATTAACAACAACGTCATTTTTTAAGGCAATTTAAAATAACCAGAATATTTTGTGCATTAAATTTTAGCAATAAACCTATTAATCCCTTTCATAATTTAATGCATATTACCATACAAAGTCTTGCAATACCATTTTTAAGCCTGAGATGGAACACCCAAAGCCTTTTTCCTTAGCCAAAAAAATATGCTTAACTATATTAAGAATATTATTTTTAAATTCCTATTAAAAATATTTGGTACTACTCAAGTTAAGTAAAAAACTAACGAAACAAAACGATTTTAACGTTATGATGTCATTTAATATTTATACACTATTTTAATACAAAATATTCTAATTTATTTAAATGAAACATGAGTGAATGAATGTATATACAAAATGAACATAAAATATTACTTAAAATAAACAGTTATCTCACATAGCTTTATTAAAAGTCTCAAGTTCTAATACTTAGCACCACTTATTAAACTTACTATACTCAAAGTCCACAACAAAATAAATAAGTCCACTCATTAGCACGAGATAATGTTTTAAACACAATCTTTTAAAAACCACTTTTTAAAGGCACTATTAAGTCATTTAGTTGGTTTTTGTTTATTTATCACAAGATAATGTACTTGTTAAAAAAATGTCTTTGTTTATTAGCATGCAATGTTCTATCTAATAACAAAATACGTGGTTTTTGTCCTTATCCGACATAAGGATATGCTGGGTATGGAGCAGGAAAATATCCCGGAAAAGCAGCTGTCGGTGCAACAAATGGTACCGATGCTGTAAGATAAGTTGTTAATACTGTTGGAACAACAGTCGTGGAAAATACAGTCGTTAACGCCGTTCTAGCACCAAAAGTAAGCTTTAATATTTTGCTGTTTGTTTGGGTTATCAATGTGCTCTGAGTCACTGGAGACGATGTAACTGTAAATGGAGGTTGAGGTTGCTGGAAGGGATTAAGTGGTGGAATTTGAGGAATTTGCGGAATTTGTGGAATCTGTGGTATTTGAGGAATAGGTTGTGGAAACGCTGGCGCAATCGTGCTGGTTCCAAACTCATATTCTGTCTTTGTAAACGTTCCCTTAATTTTAGAAATGGTACTGAGTATTGTGTTATGACCTTGCGTCACTGGAAGCACGTGTGTTTCGTAGACAGTCTCAAGCTTAATAACAGGCTTTGACGTAGTTATAACCTGACCCTGTGCCGCAGCTGGATTTAAAAGTCGTAAAAGCGCTAACTGTTGAAGCTGGTCTGGACTTAGGTTCTGTTGCGACAACTGAGCTTCGTTCGACGGAGTTTTCTTTTGCTGTTGCTGTCTATTTTTAAGTTCTTTTCAATTTTTGCCTTGTCGGTTTCGGGTAATTTAAAATCAGTGCCAATATTTGCCAGATCCAAATCTGCAGGGAGAATTTTACGCGGTAATCCATCTTCGTCTTGTTCGTTACTGTCCCCGAATTCAAGTTCGAGATGCAATTCCGACCCGGCTTCGTCAAGACGGCTGTTAAACTCATTAAGCGTCTTGCTAGGATTAAAATGATACGCCTCCATGGGCGGAAGGGTTTTCGTAGCTGTTACTAACCGAGTTATTAAGTACGTCTGCACTAAAGTGGAACTAGTTGTGTCATTGACACTGCGAATAACAGGCAAAATGTGTGTCTTTAGCACTGTCTGCGTTGTGCTAAATGTTTCTGTAAGTGTTTCTAAGGGAGGCGTAGCGACGTCTGATGCGAGATAAATGGGAGGCAATGTCGCGATGCTCGAGTCCAAGTTGTTATCTTTTGCGTAATTGCTTGTCGTTGCAAGAATATTTTCGGTTAACGGCTCCGTTGGCGCGAGTGTGGGAGTCGGTTCGCTATTTTCCAGGCTCTTTTCGAATGTTGATGTGACGGTAATGTATCGTGTGTTTTTTACGCTACCAACCTGCAACAAGAAAAGGTTTTAAATATTGATATTTATTCTAAAAAGTTACAAAATATAGATAGCATTAAAAATATAATAATTTTTGTTGTTTTTTAATCAATCGCATTATTCCTATTTTAACTAATATACAGGGTGATTTCTAACCCAAACGCACAAATTTTAAAATTTACTGCTAAGGATAAATAACGGTTAATAAATTTAATGTTATTGGTCGTAAGAAATAATTTAACAAGTTGTAGTTTTTTATGAAAGAAATTTCAACAATAGTTTTTTACAAATTTAAATACTATTGAAAACGTCTCATATTAAAGTAAATAAAATTTTGTTTGTAAATTGTTATAATAAAATCTATTTTTTATCCACATGCAGAAAAGAAGTTGTAATTGAAACAAATGCAAATCATTGCAGATGGGTGTTTTAACTTCAGAATGAAGGAAAAAATAAAGTTTAAAGTTTTAGCCTTTGTAAGTATAAAAATGCTTAGGAAAGTCACAAATATATTTTGGCTATAAAGAGCCTGTTTTATGCTTGAGACTAAAAATTTAAAACTAATTTAAAAATAATAACAAATGCCTTATTGAAAAAAACCATAAAAATATGGGGGTTATTAATAAGAAATGTGGCCGTTTTTTGGATAAAATTATTATATATTGGATTAAATGCCAACATTATAATAGCTTATTTAAAAGACGCAACAAAGTATGAAAAAAACTAAAAGCCATGCTTTCTGATACAAAATCTAGAATTCAACGTTAAAAATACATTTCTGGACAAAGAGAAATAGTTTAAATTGAATTTTAAACAACTTTTTGTTTTTTGATCAATTAACTACTTTTTGTCCAATTGTAGCCTCTTTCGTTAAAATTATCATTTGTTATAGAAATTGCAAAAGAAATTACCGGATTAGGTGTTATACAGGAAAGAGCCAAATATTGACATCAATTTTTAAATACCCTGTAGAATAAGTCCACGTTACAATTTTTTTACCAGTGTATTATATTTTACACCCCTTTTTTAACTATGTCTAATTTATGTACTAATCTCTCTATATATATTTTTTTAAAGGTCATTAAAAGATCTTTTTACTAGTGATATAAGATACAAGGTTTTTTTAATCATACTTTTTGTCGTGCCTGTATATCTTAAGAGATAACAAAAATAATTTTATTGTATTTTAGTTATTACTGATTTAAAAGATACCAAAGCAGCTAACCAAACAAATATTTTTAATAATTTTTAATCTTAAAATAATTAAGCTGAAAAAAATTATTACAAATTTTTTTGTCTGCTTTAAAACTGTATGTTTCCTTTTAGGAAAAATATATTATTATGACAAAAAATGCTTTAAAAGCTAGGGCTTTAAAATAAAACAAACTGCAAAAATTGTGACGTCAAATTATTACACAGGGTGTTCAAAAATTTTGGTCAAAATGCATTTTGCTCTTCCCTGTATGACAACCAGTTCCTTTAAACTATTTGCAGTATCCATAATTATTATATTCTTAACGGAAATGATTGCAATTGAATAGCAAAAATAATTAAAATCGGTTAAATAACCAAAAACTAATACAAGATTGAACTTAAACTGAAAGTTTTGTTTATCCGTTTTTTTGTCCAAGAGTGTACTTTTTGTATTTTTTTAATATGTCATAAGCAATCTAAGAACTTTATTAATTTTATTATTAAAAGAACATCAAATATTTTAAAGTTACCTTTAGAAGGTCTGGGAGCATACATAAAAATAAAACCATAAAGGTATTTCCTAAAATATGTATCCCGGACCGGTGTGTTCACGGATGGACTTAACTCATAGCAGTAAATTTTTTATGTTTATTATATTTTTTTATTAAAAACAAGTTATTCTTTATAAAAAGGGTACATGAAAATCGCATAGATATTGTAAGAAAAAAAAATATATTTTTAAAAATGCTTAATTAGGTAGTATAAAATAATTTAAAAAGTCCTGTAATTTTTTTAATTGCTTATCCGTACTTTAAAAAGTTGGATAAAAACTATAATAAATGTTTTTCTTTATAAATAATTAATTTTACTTTTTAATACATACCAGATCAAGTAAAGTAAAAGTGTATCTAAGTAGTAACATAAAAAAATGATTTTTTAATAAAAGTTTAATTAATTTTTATTGTAACAAATTAAAAAAACATAACTAATAGCAACAAAAAAATTATACACATTTGATTTTTTACGTTTTTATTTAGGAAGTCTAATGCCTAGTTTTACAATATATGGTTACCATTACTTTTGGGTTAACTATTTTGGCCAGACTAATTACGTTTCAGTATTTCGTTGTTTCCATAGTAACAAACCTATGGTTAGTGTGTAAGTAAAATATTGTAAAACTGGCTGTAAAAAATAGGTTTTTCCTTGTTTTTTTATCGTTCAAAGAAATATTTTTGCAATTTGCAATAAATCCGCCTGTATATCCTACGGCGAATTTTATTACAGCTTTGGGCATTGCTGACAAAAAATTATGAAGTATAGCTTTTTTCAAAATAATAAAAATATATTTTTTTACAGGTATAGTTAAGTTTATCCGTGGACACGCTGTAAAATCGGTGTTTTTTTCTCATTCTTTAAAATGTATTTCTATGGTGCTATGATTTCACAGTGACTAAAATATTTTTAATACTAGCCACTACATACTCTTGTATTTTTTGTAAAAATAGGACTTTTCTCTTACACCCTGTAGAAAAAAAAAACAAGAAAAACATTACTTTAAATAAAATAGCTATTTTGTTCTAAAAAAACCTACCAAACGTTGAAAACCGCAATTTGATCTTGCATTTTATTTAAAACAATAACGATTTAAAATTTACAAAAAAATTCTAGTTGCAGTTAAATTGAGCAGCAGTTTAGTTACTTTTAAGAAAATTTGAATAATAATGTTAAGTTAACAATACCTCACAGCCCTAGGAATGAATAGCATACCACTCGGGTAACATATTTATTTTATTTATTAAGGACCCCATTTCCTGCATTAACTATCTCCCAGTTAAAGGGATTGTACATTATTATATACGACACAGGAAGGAAGGTTTATTATATTTATGTCTATGAAAATGATAATACAAGAGAGACTTAATACGTTTAATCTTAATGTTTGAGTAAGGAAAATTAATGTCAGTAAAATCCATATACCCGACCGTTAAAATTGCATGACTTACTTGATGAAGTTGTTAATAGCGTATAGAATAAATGCGTTTCATACACACTTTAGTAAAATGACAGGTGCATTAAAATATTTAAACTGTACCTTAATAAAATAATTATTTAACAAATGGGGCAAATTTAGTCATAAAATAATTTTAATTAAAAATTAAATACTTTCCATATATTATGGAGGGATATTTTGTTCTTGCAATTAATTATAGTTAAAACTACTTAAAAAGCAATATTCTATTAATTAATTATTTATTACTATCCGACACTTAGATTGGTCATTAATTAAATTTTTCCCTAAACTTTTTGTTTAATCATAATAAAATATAGCCTATAGTATTACTGTAATAGTGTAGCTTTCTAATTATGAAAAAACTTTTATGATTAGTTCAGTATTTCCGAAGATTAGCGGACAAAAGTTACAAACTTAAAGTTTTTATAATATTAGTATTAATTAAATACTTATTTTATTTAGGTAACATACAAAATTAAATTACTATACTGACAAGGTTGCAACCCCTAAACATAGGTTTAAGAGCTCAAAGTCAAAATTATATTACACGGGGCGTTTCTGGATCCATGTGCATATATACACTTTCTTTAATAATTTAAAGTGTAAAGTCTGCCATAACATTTTTATACAAACATGCAATTATACCCTCTATAAACGTGTAAGATAAAATAAATTACACAAAAATTAAAATTTAACACCCAATTTAAATCATTACGCACCTTTTGGGAATTATACCTATTATAGGCTAAGTAAACGTTAAATCTATAAAAAGTTTATATTCAATTCTAATATTTAAGCTTTTACAATTAAATAAGAACTCACGTATGTAATGTATCAGATACATTTTAATGAAAATCGCAATAAATTCAGAAATTTACTAGCAAGAAAGAAAATATAATTAATAAACACGACAAAGTAACGTTTAAAGTTAATAATTATATAGGGATTACTTATATTATGTCTTTTTTAAACACCATTTTATAAAATATACCCCAGAAATAAAAAAAAACCTTAAAACAATTAGCACTATTGTAAAATATTTAATAAAAAAAATGTAATCATATTAATTATTAATTACAAACAAACAATGGTATGTTTTTATATCCAATACCCACGGTAGTTAAAAATACTAGGATTTTGGTAAATTTTTAATTATTTTTTATATACCAAATTTATGTAAACAATTTTTCTCTTAATAAGTCGTGGTTAGTATTAACTTTTATCTTTTTGATGCGTTTGCTTTAGGTAATCTACCAGTTACAAGTGCTTAATTGATGTCTATATAACACCTTTTTGTTAAAACTAAATGCTAAAAAAAAGAAACTACATTGAAAAAGCAGATCACAATATCACCAGTAAAATCACCAGTCGTTTACTTTGCTTTCTTGTCATATTTAAGCTGACTAAAATCGGATTCCTAGCAAACCAAAATAAAAATTACAGGTTATTTTATTACAAAAATTGATATCCAGGAAATAAAAAGTAAATAAAGATGACCACAAAATACAAAATACAGAAAAACAGAAAAAAACTTAAAAGCCATATTATGGAAAGCTAAATTGTGATTACTAATTATCAATATGGCAATTTCTATTATTTAGTTAGGACCAGACCAGAGTTAATTGATACAATTTGTACATACAACATATACAACTTTTTTATAAGAAGAAAACCAGTTTTTTTGTGGCAGTTGCGTCTGCATGCACAATAACCTCAAAGTCAATATACACATATTTTATGTAAATAGTGTTAAATTAATTTTTTTTAAAGAAAACTGAGATAAAATTAATACAGGTGGGGTTAACAAAATTATGGTAAAACTCAAGAAGTAAAATGTGTTCAGAATTTAATTTTCATACATATTAGGTTGGGCAGTTTTTTTTTAATTAAATTATGTTTGCTTTATCATTTTCTAGACTTAACCTTATAGTAGGGGAGCCCACTATGCTAAATGAAGATTTACTCGAACGTCATAGAGACCTATTGGGTTGCAAAGCCTAAACAATAAGAAGAAAAAAATGTTATATAATGTACACTTTTTCATCGGTGGGAGAAGTGGCTATAGATTTTTAAATATGTCAAAAAATTACTATTATTATTTCGGCTTCTGGAAATCGTTCATGTTGTATCGGATTATATATTTTTGTTATCCATAATTTTTTTCTTCCAAATAAAAAAAATTACCACGTTCGAAAATGTTAATCTGACATTTCTCTTTGTAGTCCTCTGTTTCCTTCACATCACTCTCAAATTGTCAGATTAGTAAAATATGCATTGTTTGGCATGTAATTAACTTACCCCTATATTAATCTGATGCGCCCCACAATTTCTGATGGATATATTTTTGTTTTTTATGATCGGCCTTGTATATGGGGCTCATATTTGGTGGAGGTACCTAACCGGGTAAAAGGTATCCTCCAGTATATTAATCTGCCGCGCTGTAGTAAATCCCGAAATCCCCTCGAGGGCTCCCCTACTATAAAATTGAAGCTATAAGATAAAGTCGATATGTTTTTATTACCTGAAACGTATAAGGTGACTTAATCGTAGCAATTTCATAGTATATATCTTTGAAATCCGGCGGAGTTGAGATTTCGACTTTAATAGTTTCTAACGGCAGCGTAGGAGCATCGAGTTTGTTTTCAGTAGCGCTTTCATCATCGATAATTGTGGCAATTGACTCCGACCCTTCCAAGCTATCGACATCATCCGATCTGGCTTGGGGTGTAACTACATCCTTGTTTTGCTGAGCTGCCTCGGGTTTGCTGGACGAAGTGGTTTCCAATGTTTCATTATTGTTCGTAACATCGTCATCGTCGTTTTGTTTTCGGATTGTTACGCGAGGCTTAGATGTTGTTTTGTACTGCCATCTGCCGGGCGATCTGCAATAAATATGTTTAGTTTAGTAGTTTACACAGATTGCATTTGCATTGGCTTGCATAGAATGTATAGAGAAACCTTCGGGGATAGCTTTAACATTACATTGAATTGTTATGCAAATGATAACATCGGCATTTAAGCAAAAGCTTCACTTATTTATTCTATTTAAAAGGGTTGTTACAAACGGATTTATATAGCGTAAAAATAAAAAGGTTGTTAATAGGTATAATTAAAATATTTAAATCCAATGTACTAATAGTGGGGAAAAGTTCAAATATATTTAATTAATTATTTTTGGTTCTTCACTATTTTTAACACGCTTTTATTAACTTGGGTTGTAACTATCTATCTGGCTGCCTATGTAACGGAATCTTTGAGCCTAATTTTAACCAACTTCCAGCTATTCGATTTCTTTGAAACTTTGCACACGTATTAAGGACCCATGACAATGCAATAATCTGCAAACAGTATCCCTTTATCTTTTTTAATCGCCAGGAAAAAAATTCCATTATATTATAAAAACAACACCTAGGATGCCATCTGTTGGAAAAATTTCAAACTTTGCTATTAAATGAAGAAGAAATTTTTTAGTGGATTGCAAAATGTTGGCAACGGTCCAAACATTGCCTGGATTGCCATCTGTTGGCAAAATTTGAAACTTTGCTACTTAATGAAGAAGAAATTTTTTAGTGAGTTGCAATCTTTTGCAAATTTTAAAATTTGCTACCATTGTCATTTCATAGGGGGCTGGTTATTTTCTTTTTGCTGCTTAATTAAATAGTATGTTCCTAATTTGCTGTTATATTAAGAATTTTGTGCAATATAACGAACTAAAAAATGAAAAATAATTAATAGTTTAAAAACTAAAAACACGCTTTTATATGCAACCGAACTAAAAATTAAAAAATAATTTTTCATTAAAAAAATATTTTCACTTCATAGTAAAAAGCGTGGGGTGCATTTTACTATTTTTCATAACTTTTCCATCATAGATATTGGCAAATATAATAATTATAACATTTAATATATTAAGCACCCACGCTTTTTACTATGAAGTGAAAATATTTTTTTTTAATGAAAAATTATTTTTAATTTTTAGTTCGGTTGCATATAAAAGCGTGTTTTTTTAGTTTTTTTAAACTATTAATTATTCTTTTTATTTCCAAAAATAAATATAGAATGATAAGCAGTTTGGACAATTCTTTAATACTAATTAGTTTTTTTTATAAATATCCGCTATTTAATTTTTTTTGTTATCTTATTTGTTATTATTTTTGCATTACAGAAACTGCTAATGATGCCTACAGGTCAATGGGTATTTCGAGTTTTATTTTTTAATGGCAGCATTAGATGTTAAAACAAATACTTGTAATATACAGCGTGTCATATGGGAAACTTTTTGTTTTTTTTTTAATAAAAAAAATATTAAAAACGAGAATTAAAACAAAAACAATGGGCAATATACTACTGTACACACTTCAATTTTTACCATTATTGCAAAAAAAATATCTTGATTTTAATTAAATACAATTGCATACTTACCTAAAAGTTCTTTTTATTTTTAACATGTTTTTCTTATAAGAATTCTCAATATTAGCAAAAACGCGTGTACTTTAACAAAGGTTACATTTTTGGCAAACCTCATAAAATCTGATGATTGGCCTTTTAGATTTTTGACTATGCAAAAAAATAAGTAAAATTATTCATAAAAGTTTTTCATACAACGTTAACTTACGCAGATACAATGTATAATTTATACTTAAACTTAAATACTAAAATATAGTTACTAAATCAAGCTTCCTTATATTAAGCCTGAAGTATCATTGGTATTGTAACAAAGTGATGAATGTAAATAAGTAGAGAATATCTATGGACAAATTACATTATCAGTGTTATCTGGTATTTTATAAGACATATTATTTGAAAACTCTTTCCTTTCTCTATTAAATCTGTATTGTTGTATTTTTAGTTAGTCGAACTATGTATGTATAACAATTGACTAACGCATTTTTTTTGAAAAGGAACAAAAGTTTCGGAAATATAAAATTACGGACGAACAACATTTAATTTTATTTTTAGTGGCATTAATAATATTTTACAATATTTTGCTAAATTAGTTTTAATTATATTTAACATGACTTATTTTTATACTTGCAATTAGAAAAGCTTAGGGGACATTTACACTATAATTATAAAAAACGTATTCATCCTTGGCAAAATTGTTTTTACCATTTAGTTTAGTTTAACCTTAATACACATACACATTGCAATAAAAATTACAATAAAATATTTCTAAATAAGTTTTCAAAAGAATGTAAAAAAATCTAAATTTAAATCAGTACAACTAATATTTTTATGGTAATAATTGTAGTTAACTGGTTTTGTGTTTGGGTAAAAAAATAAAAAATAATTTAATTTAATTTCCAAAATGTTCCATTAAAAATTAAATATTATTAAGTAACCTTATTAAGTTCATTAGGCAACAAGATGAATAATAATATATTAAAATATTTAATACTTTATTATTTTAATCCAGTGCAAAAAATCCGGCAAGTCTTAAAAAATATCTTTTCAAAAAATAATTTATTAACTCTGTAAGGCTTTTGCGGCCACTTCTGCTAAACTTAGGTTTTTGGGCTATTCGGCCGTCGTTGTAGAGTTTGTATCCTTGACGTTTCGCCAGCGCTAGTGGTAGGCATCCTTCGAAGGTTCCTAGTAGACTACTTGCATACTACAGTAGAACGCAAGTAGTCTACTAGGAACCTTCTGAGGATGCCAACCTCTCGCGCTGGCGAAACGTTAAGAATACAAAATCTACAACGACGGCCGAATAGCTCAAAAACTTAAGTTTAGTAGTAATTAAGTAATCTTTTTGTTAACTGGCGTAAAATATTTTTTCTTTGCAAACTATTGCATAATTATTGTTTTGTTTTCCTATATGCCATAATTAATTGTTCTTTATTGGTTTCCAAAAACAAGAAAGAGATAAACTTACCTATTCAACTTAAACTTGTACAAACTTGTTGATGCCGATCCTTGCTGCTCAACTGTAGACGTTTGAAGCCTTGGTTTGTACCCCCTTCTACTAAAACCTGGAGTGCTCTTGTCCTCAACAGGTACACTGGATGCCCTAGCGTTTGTCTTTCTCCTATTGCTGGGGGAGCCGAATCGCTTGCCAGATGGTGCTGGAGTCGGTTCTTCACTGTATGCAGATGGAGTTGTAGTAGTTTTGGAAGATTTTGATTTTCTATTGCCCCGACCAGATTTTGTCCGTCTTTGTGAAGACGTGTGTTGTCTGTATTTATTTACAGGTGTTAGTGCATATTGTTTGTGCTACCATGCATGTGAATAGTATCATGCTGTTTGCAAGATTAACAAACAAATAGATAAGATAGAGAAAGGAAAGAAATCCCATAATGACTAGGCGATATGCAAGTGAGGAAAAAAAGTGATATACGTTTATCAGAATTCTAAATAAAATATTTCGTATTAAAAAAAAAAATTAGCACATGGTAATATTACTAGGTAAATAGAAAATCATTTTCTGGGGTTGTAGATTTATATTTTTTTTTCTTTTTAAAATCCTCAATCGATTCCTTTTTAATTAAACACACGTGTAGAGTATCTTAACTAGATATAAACTAATTTTGAGCTATCTCTGATAATAACGCACATATGCTCTACGTTTAATTAAACTTTATATTATTTTAAAAAAGTAAATAAAAAAGTTATTTAAACTTAAGAAATGAAATCAATTTTTTAATTTAAAATGTATGTTCTTTTAGCGCTTGCAATATTAAATTAAATTAATTACAAGTAAATATAAATCAGCTACTTAGCCACCATATTAAAAGAATTAGTAAAAAAATATTTAAGAATATGCTTGCAAGCATTGGGATATTTTTACCTTACGTCACCTCTTAAAAGAAGTCTCGTAAAAATAATAAAAACTTGTATTTACACCTACAACCCATAACGTACAGGGTGGCGCCTTCTCATTTTTTTATGAAACACCCTGTATATTTATCACCAATAAAAGAACTTTTTAAACACCTCTAAGAAACTTACCACATTTAACTTTTTTTTAACAATTTTCGAAATATATACAATATCTACAATTTTACATAACCTCTTTGAAATATCTTTGCAACGGGAATAAAAATATACAATTTCATAAAAAAAAATCCATACTTTCGAAACTATTCAGAAAAAGATTTATCAAGTGAGAGATTTCTTATAGCTTTTAAAGATAACTTTTAATTGGTGATAAAATATATAGTGTGTCCAAAATTGGTAGGGAATGTATTGGGATAATGGTAACTATAAGAGATAGAAAGATTGCTAAATGATGAAAGTTGTGGGCCATTCAATGCTAATCTAATGCCGTTTTAATGACGGCTGTACCTTGTTTGGTGTTTAGTCATTAAAAAAAAAAAAAAACTAAAAATGTGTAATTTAGAAAAGTGCTGTAGATTTTTATTTGAAATAATTTTTGTCTTCTGTAAAAACATTGTTTGGGCAACTTTTTAAGAGCAATGCACTTCTGTATTTAGATTTTAATTTTGACGTTTCAGTTTTAAAATACCATCATCAACTTTTGTATTTCTTATGGCAGCCATTTTGTTTTTTGCAAATTTCCTTTAGAACATTTTTTCCCTTTAAAATGATGTGTAACAGTTATGTGTATTATTGATTTTTATGTCAAAAATCGTTAAAGTAATTTTTGTCCGTTTTGGCAATAACTGCGAAAGCCATTAGCTCTATAAACAATTGCTATTTAATTTTCAATATGAACTATGGTGGAAAGGGTAATGCAAATTTATATCTATTTTTTTATAAACCTATGTACCCAAACAAAGATGGATATTTTACTTGGTGAGCATCGGCACATTAAAATATGTGTTAATTATATAAAGCTGTAAACTTTCTATCAGAAATGTGTGTATGTGCTTAAATATTGTTCCAAAACACCTCGTATAAACACGTGTCTTCGTTTTATACCTTTATTAACTAATGGAACGTAACTATGGTTACAACAACGACAAATCTACTCTTGTCAATGTCTCGAAGTTTACAACACAAAAAGTCAATTTGCCTGACTGATCCGAGGTTTCCCGTCGCCCTTTTATGAGTATGGTGGAAAAGTAAAGAATGATCTAGAATATTCGAGAAATATCATTGAAAATTCATAGTACATGATGGCATAAAAAAGTTATTAATGGATAATTCGGGCGTTTTTGGAAACCTTCGAGAGTGATGAAAGAACTTGGAAAAATTAAGGTAAATTATTTAAATGAATTAACAAGGCTAAATTAAATGATCCTAACTCTGGCTGGTCTTCATTGCTTTTAGATCTTCTTTCAGGGATTCTTGACTGATCTTCATGTCTTCTTTCAGGAATTCTTGACTCGTCTGCATTTCCTTCTTTAGGTCTTCTTTCAGGGATTCTTGACTACTCTTCATGTCTTCTTTCAGGGATTCTTGACTCGTCTTGATTTCTTCCATCATTTTTCTTGTGCATTGCTTATCTCCATACTTGCTGTGTATTGTCTTGTCTCAACTGGCATTCACTCTTCTTACCATGGGCTTCAGCAGGTAACCTCATCTCACTTCTGACACCAAATGTTCCAAAACACCTCGTATAAAAACACGTGTCTTCGTTTTTATACCTTTATTAATTTCAATGGAACGTAACTATGGTTACAACAACATTCAAAATCTACTCTTGTCAATGTCTCGAGTTTACAACACAAAAGTCGAATTTATACTGACTGATCCGGGTTTCCGTCGCCCTTTTTATAGTATGGTGGAAAAGTAAAGAATGATCTAGAATATTCGAGAAATATCGTGAAAATTCCATAGTATGATGGCATAAAAGTTATTAATGGATAATTCGGGCGTTTTCAGAAACCTTCGAAAGTGATGAAGAACTTGGAAAAATTAAGGTAAATTATTTAAATAAATTAACAAACTAAATTAAATGATCCTAACTCTCTAAAATTCTATAACCTAAAGCACATTTTTAAAAAGTCTGTAACAATATTTTTTCCATTTTTAATTTACCGTAACATAACACACAAAACCAAACTTTACTTACATAATAATCTGTCAATAAACAATATTTTTTACACTTATTACCAACCTACTTTTTATTATAGCATGTTCTTGCAATTTTGTTTTATTAAATAGTTACCATAGTTATCTTAAAAAACACTATTCTAAAAAGTTTAAGTCTTTGATGGTCGCTCATGCATTATAAAAATCAGGTTTATTCTACAAAATAGTTTTAAAATGTTTGTTTGTATTACAATTTATATAATTTTTTAAAACTAATATTTTGTTTAGCTTTATTTAAAGTCCCATATGCAATTAAATTGGTACTTATTAGGGATGAATGGAGAGAACATGCTTTTTTTTAGAGATTAATATGTAAGTAAAATATAGTTTTATAATTATGTTTGTGACAATTTTGAAACTATAAGATAGGATTTTGTATGTTACGAAAAATAAAATTAAAAACAAAAATGTGTTTTTGGGCACATACACACATTTCTAATAGAAATTTTACAGCTTGACATAATTAACACATATTTTAATATTCCAATGCACACAACGTAAATATACAGCTTTGTTTGGGTACATAAGTTTATAAAAGTCAAAAATAAACTTGCATTACCTGTCCCAACATAGGTCCTTATTGCAAATTGAATAGCAATTGTTTCTAGAGCTAACGGCTTTCGCGGTCATGGCAAACTCGAACAAAATTTTTTTAACGATTTTGGATATAAAAATTGATAATACCTATAAGGTGTTATACATCATTTTAAAGGGAAAAACGATTTTAAAAATTGTTCACATATGCAATAAAATGGTTGCCATCAGAAAAACGAAAGTTGATGATAGTATCTTAAAACCAAAACGTTGAAATTAAAATCTGAATACAGAAATGCATTGCTCTTAAAAAGTTGCCCTGATAATGATTTTACAGATTCCAAAACCTATTTGAAATAAAAAAACCACAGCACTTTTTCTAAAATGCATATTTTCAGTTCTTTCAAAATAACTCAAAAACCAAACGAAATACAGCCGTCACTAAAACGGAATAAGATTTATCATTAAATGGCCCACAATTCTCTCTATAGTTTCCAATGTCCCAATACATTCCCTACCAATTTTTGATACACAGTATAGAGTGTTCATTTAAAAAACCTCAACTTTGTGTTATAAGTTTAAAATAAAAGTAAATAAAAAAATGTAGGAACCCAACTGAATTTTACGTAAAAATCCCCAAAACTTTTTAAATATTTTTCTATCATTAATATCAAGCGAGTTACAAATTTAATGCTTAGCAAAATTAACAGAATTTAAAAAACACTCAATATAACGAATCAAGTTGGCCAAAATTTATTTTTACCATTGAGTTTGTTTTAAAAATCAAAATCGAGATTGCGGAATCAGATTTGTTCTATCTCTTTGACTTCTCGCTATACCCTGCAAGGTCAACGAAGAGGCGCCACCCTGTACAACACAAATTATTACTGGGTTTTTAAAATAGGTCATAATTTATTTATTACCCGATATTAAATTTTAAAAGAAAATCATTGTTGTACATTCCTTACAGCAATTAAGAGGTTGTATTTAAAAAAGTAGTTAATTGATTTATTCTTGCATTCAGGGTTAAGAATTCAATGTTAACAATCCAATTAGTAAAAATAAGTACCAGGAAACATAACTAAGCTAAAAAATTAACCATTATTAGATTAGTTACTGTATAAGCTTGTATAAATTTTAATTCGTATGGCATTTACCAATTTATTTGCTTTGCAAAACTGTATAAGTATCATGGTACTGTTGCATAAATTTTGTTAGGATGGTCAAGTTTCACAACAAAAATGCAGAAATTTAATAAAATAATTTGACAAAAAGATTTGTTATTATTTGCCATAGCGTTTAAGATATAATTTGCTTAGAAATACGTACGTAGATAGTAATTATAATAGTGCTTGTCTAAATTTAGGACCCCCTACCATCTTTTAATTTGTTTGTTTTTTTACAAAAATGTAAGGCCTTTGGTGAGACAACATAAACCAAATTTTAGACAGGAAATCACAGACATAAATGTCCAACTGACAACTGGGCGCCATTTTGAAAACAAAATTAAATGAAAGGGGGTCTTATGACACCTCATTTTAAAGCTCCTGACGAGTACTTTATAACTCTAGAACATAAAGGTAATATCTTTGCCTACTACAAAATGGCGGTACTTTAAAAATTACCTAATTACCCCATTTGGATGGCCGTATTTCGAAATCTAATAAGGTTAAATACACTTAATGTGGATTTACTTAAAGCTTTTAAAAGATTTTTGAATGATGATATAATATACAAGGTGCTTCATTAAAAAATATACATACTTTTGTCGTACTTTGTATATTTTCACAAGTATCAAAATAATTAAAAATTATTGGTATTTAAGTTTAAAAATGTATTTAATAGTAATATTATTAATACTATACAGGGTAGAACACATATTATATATTTTTTTATTGACGCACCCTGTATTGTATATCAACATTAAAAATATATTTAAAAGACCTTTAAGAAAATACCACAGTGTATATCTACCTTTATAAGATATGGCCACCTAAATCAGGTATTCGGCAAATTAAGTACCGCCATTTTTGGGCAAATAAAGGTATTTACTTTATATTTTAGGGTTATAAAGAACTTGTCAGAAGTTTAAAATGATGTGCCACAAGACCCCCACTTTTCATTTAATTTTTCTTTTCAAAATGACGCCTAGCCGTCAGTTTGTCATTTATATCTGTCATTTTTTATCTAAAATTTTGTTTATGTTGTTTTATCAAAGTCCTTAAATTTTCATGAAAAATTACCAAACAATAATTTAAAAGTAATGTTATGCTATTTTAACATGCGCTTTAAGAAGAAAAATATTTGTAAGTAAAGTAAGTAAAGAAAGAAAGAAAAGAAAAAATAACAAGAAAGAATAAAGAGTTTAAAGATGTACAGAACTTACTTAGAGTTCCTTGGCGAAGTCCTATTCTTTGACGACTTTTTGAAACTTGATTGAGAGCTAGCGATATCTTTTTCAATCTTTTGTTCCACAACGCTAGCCTCTTTTTGTCGGTTTTTGGGTCTCTTTGCCGGCTTTCTGGTTGTTTTTATTGAATTCTGAGCGTTAAAAGCATCCGCAGCCGCTATGGACACATCCTCGTTAATAATGGAAGCTGCCGGTGTCGGGTCCAGGTGTTGCCGGTTCTGTAAATGATATAAATATTTAATAAGGATAAGAGCTATTGCTTTTAGCTTTAATTTGTTTTCCCGATTAGAGAGAACACTATTTGCAGAAATAAAGAAACGTTTTTAGCTGCTAGATGTGTTAAAGGCACAAAAATAACCAAAATTTAATCTCATAACAATAAAAGGTTATTCTGGTTTTTAAAAATTAAATACTTTAAATTAATTTTACTGTAACTTGCCACGGAAAAGGTTATTTTTTATTTAAAATTATTTGTTTAAATACGTTTATTTTGTTTAAGGCGAAGAGTTAGCGCGGTATACCCCCGCACCAGAACCAAAACGGCCTTATTCTTATAAAGTTGTCGGGCAATATAGAGAGTGTTTCAACTACAAAAATTAAACTTTTTGTTTTACCCTTAATATCACAACAGAAACTAACCTGGTAGCTAATTCGGATTTAAAAGAAATAAAAAAAAACTGATTTTTTGTTGTACAATACAATATAAAACGGTAGGTTTAAATTTATAACTTCACACTTACACTACTTACAGTAGTGTTATTTTAGTAGAAAAATATTATAACATACTAACCTTATTAACTTTTAACGAAGGAGCTGCAGTTTTCAAGATTCGTAAACTTTGAGTAGGTGCAATTTTAGCCTTAGCTTGATTGTTATCCTTGGGCTGGTTATAAACATGTGATGTACTTTGCAATACTTGAGCGTACTTGCCGTTAATGTAAGTTCCAATTACGCTTGTTTCGTATGACGTCATTATTCCGTCGTGAACTACCATGCCTGCAGATTATATTTAAGGGGTATTAATAATGTTTTAGTTATATTGTTGCATAGCAGAATAGGGAATTCTAGGACTTAATATTGGTCAAGATTTTATTAGGCTTGGGTTTTTAAACCATTGGTTTTCATAATAACCCAAATCCCCATCGTGGCAAAGTACAATAATGGTACCGTACGTTTTATATCATTTTAAACGGTAAATATTGATTTTACGCTGTATATTTATTATAATATTTTACAGGGTTTTTGAACAGTTTTTGCTATAATAGAGTGACCGTTATTTCCATAATTGATTTTTTTTAGCGATAGCCCTCTGAACTTTTGGTTTATGGCCTAGAAAAATATATCCAATGTAAAAATGCTCCTAATTCCTAATATAAACCGTGCCGAAATCATGTCGGTTTTTCCATTTAAATAACATGGAATTTTTAAATTTTTTTCTTTTTCTTTTAGACACAAATAGATAAAAAATCTTCTTATAGCATATTATAATTGAAATTTAACGCTTTACAAAAAGTTTTTGTACAAATTTTTGATTAAGTCACTTATTTAGGAGTTATTTAGCATCAAACGTTGAGATTAGATTGAGTTGTGGCCATCCTCGGGAATTTATTTGTAAACCGGCATTATGTAAATAAAATCTTTATAGTTTTAAAAATATGGCCATTAAAATCTAAGAATTATAATAAATGTCCATTATATCTTCAGCTTCAAGCTGTAAGCACTAAGTTTAGTGCGAAGATAAAATAGACACTATATCTACTACGTTTTAGATTTATATGGCCATATTTCCAAAACCATAAGAGATAGAAATATCAAATGCGGTATTTTCTTAAATATTTTTAAAATATCTATTTAATGGTCATGTAATATACCTAATGTAAACATCTAGTGTAAATGTAAAAATTTCCAAAGATGGTCACAACTCAATCTTATCTCAATGTTTGACGCTAAATAACTTTTAAAAGAGTGACTTAATCGAAAATTTCTAAAAACTTTTTTGTAGAGAGTTAAATTTCCCATCAGAATAATTTGCGATAAGTAGATTTTTCCATTGATTTGTGTCAGACAAAAAAATAAAAGAAAAAGTAAAAAAATCCCATATTATTTAAATGGGATAAGCATCGGTACGGTTTAAATCAGAAATTAGGAGCATTTTTTACATTGACTAGTTTTTAGAAATTAAACTAAAAGTTTAGTAAATGATTGCTAAAAAACTGAATTGGAAAATCTTAATGGTAGAACTTATTGAGAAAAGACACAATTTTTTTTTCTTGTAAATTTATTATTTTATTCGTAAAGCTCAGGTGCCATTCAAAAAGATTTTGTCTTTCTCCACATATCCTTATATGTATTATGTATTACCTTTTTTTTGTAATACGTTAGATACGTTAATATTAAATACAGAGTTAATATTATTGCGCCTTTCGACAAATATTATTATTATAAAGTTTTTTATGCCTAAAAGGCTCCCTAATAAAAATTAAAATAAGGAAGTTAATAATCGCGTGAAGACGACTGTTATGGTTAGTTGCTTAAAAATTAAGAAGTCTTTAAATAAATGGATAATCCCGGGTCATAATTAAATCAGTGACCCGTGTTTCGTCGTTGAATACTTCGTTATTTAAAAGAAACTTATTATAAAAGTCATATTTGTCAAGTTATTTAATTGTGTGTTTTAACTGTTGTCTTAAGGGATCCTTTACGTCCAAAAATTTAAACCTCTTATATTACGGTAGTATTTAGGCTTTAAGCTTTCCAAGAATTATTTAAAAAATATGATTTTAGTTCATTTAAATGGTTAAACATTAAAATACCTTACTTACTTTACCTTTATTACAGAAATGGCAAAACCATGTTTTAAAGTTAAAGTTACTTTACTTTAAATTAATGATGATATTTTACACTGACAAGCTTTACCTTCCATCTTAGAAACCAATCCAGTAGGATGAGCATTATCAGCTTTCTTAGTTACTCTATTTTTTCCATCGGCTGACTGACGGGGTTTTAAATGAAACTTAGAGCTTGGTCTTAAGTTTATTACTTTGTACGTTTCCTCTACGACTTCTGAAGGCTGTCTGGAAAGAAAATCGTATTCTGGCTCGCCGATGTTATTTCCAATAATCACTGCCGGCTCGTCGTCTGATTTTACTTGAACGATACTGTGGACGACGGTTTCGGTCGGCTTCGCTTCGGTTATTACTTCGACTTTACTAGCTATTATCTGTAACACAAAGACGGTGAGAATATTATTTTTAGTTTAATGGGACCTAAAAATTTAGTGTGTTCCAGGATAGGTATTACAAGAGCACAAATAGGACAATAATTTTTGAATTTTAAAAAGAAATTTTGGAAAAACTAGTCGCATGGTCCAAAACTAATAAATACAAAATTTTACTCCAATTGGTATTATACAGGGCAAGTTATAAGTAAAAATATGAAAATGCCCAAGGGCTAACTATTTTTATTTTTAAAAATAGAACAAAATTGTAAAAGTATATTTTGTAGAGAATTGAATTTTATGTCAACATTTGAAGTTAAAGCATAAGAGTTAAAAAAATGTAATTGTCAGTTTTTTACATTACGCATTACAACCTAAATAATGTGTAAGAAAAAGCAAATGTTAAATGAATATACACTTATTTTAAATATTTTTTAAAAATTTTCTGCTCTAAGCCAAGTATTTTAAAAACTGATAATGCATAATGTAAAGAATTGACAAAAGTATATATTTTTTTACCTTACTTAGTTTTTTAACTTTATATTTTGGCATAAAATTTAATTCCCTACAATATTTAACAATACAATTTTGTTCTATTTTTAAAAATTAAAGTATTTAACTCTTGGTCTTTTTTCATATTTTTAGTTATAACTGACCCTGTATATTCCCAATCTGAGTAAAATTTTGTATTTATCAGTTTTGACCATGCAACCAGTTTTTCTAAAAGGGCGTTTAAAATTTGTGGTCTATTTGTCCTCTTGTAACACCAATCCTGGGACACACTGCATAAATTAAATAAATACTGTGTTAGTTAAAAATACTGCAACTCTTGAATATATTGATACCTAAATTTCTTTAAAATACATAAAAACTAAAAACCTTTTTTTAGGCTAGTCGCACACTAGCAACTTTTTTAATGACCAGCATAAAGGTTGCTTAACCAAAAAGTGGCTAATAATGGTTAATAATATATGTTTCGCGCACTTGTCTACTAGGGTGTGCTGTAAACATGGATTTCACCGAGACAACAGTTATTATTGCTTTATTTCGAAAACCAGAAAAAGGACTAACCAAAAACGGTATTCGGTTTAATTCGCCTTTAAAATAGATCAAGATAATTAGTTGCCGTAATTAAAATGTTGCTAATGCGCGGTATCATATTAAAAACTAATTCGTTTTATTATGACAATTTTTGAGTTGGCGACAAAAAGTTGCCAGTGCGCGGCTGGTCTTAAAGTCCATAACATTATTATGAACTCAATTGATGTATTCCTTTTAACTTGTAGAACCGTTATTCAAAATCAATCGCAACCGTTTAAAACACCAAAAAGCAGTGAAACTTTCCCGTTGACATGACATGTATAACATTTGACAGATTTGTTTTTCTTTGTTTGGTTTATGTTTTAGTCATCCGTGGTTTATAATAATTTTTTTCATGGTTACTAATTAACCACAAAAAAATTACATGTATTTTTCAAATATAACCAAGTATATTTACTGTTTGCCCTTTAGCATATGTCACTAGTGTCAGAACACTTTGTGCACCTCCTGCGATAATAGTGCATGAGAGGCAAGGAGAGAGGTAATAGAACGGTTCTGTAGAACAACTTAATTTTAAAGGAATTGAAACAATTAGGCTATCGTTCTAAGCGGTTCTAAAGCATAAAAGGAATACACAAAATTTAGTTGCTCAAACTCGTCGCGTTACTATGTACGCATGAATTTGATTTTACGCGTTCGATTTTGACGCGGTGTAGAGCTGTTTACTTGCCGCTATCCTCGTCGCTCCAGTATATTTTTAGCCTAATTTTGAAGGTCAACATCTTCCTAACGAAGCGCAATAGAATTTTTTTATTTTATCTTTTTGCACCCCTTATATGTACAAAAGTGCTTTACAGAAAATAAAGCTGACTTTCAAACCATTAAAGAAAGACAACTTTTAATAAAACTTAAAATTAAATAAATGTATAAAACACATAGTTTTTTACGGTAAGTGTCTTATTGATAAGAATACACCATTTAAAATATTTTTCTTTAATTTTACCGTTTGGTTTGGGTAATATGTACCTCTATATGGTAAATAATTTATGCTTATGGAACTTTTAGTTAAACTGATGGTGCGGTGAAAAATGTAACCTTAGTATCTTTAACAAATAACTGTTAAAAAAACCATAGGCAATGCTTTTAAAGTTTAAACTAACTAATCAGAACTAACCAAGAAAAAGCTTTTTTCTTTTTAATGTATTTTGTTACATTTAATATAAAAAAAATGTTTTTAAGCTATTAAATATGCCACTTAAATTATAAAAAAATCCAAAAAAAAAACTTTACACATTTCATGTATTTGCTTACATATGTCAATTTTATGCAAAATTTAAAGAACCTAACATTAAAATAATCTTCCATTACTACAATATTTTATTTTCTTATTGTTAAAACCTAATATTACTAAAAGTTTTACTAACATAAAATCACGTCATTGATAACAAAATCGGTGGTTTACTTCAAGGGAAACTATCCTTTAGCTTAATATATTTTTATATTTAACGCCCACCCTCAAATTGCTTTTAAAGCGGTATAAAAGCCTTTGAAGCCGATAATTCGTCAGCGTCTTAAAGTTTATACATACCGGTTTAGCAGTCGATTCTGTCACAACTTCCACCTTAGTGATTATATTTTGTGTTACACTCGACTTGGCTTCCTCGATAACCTCGACTTTACTCATTATTATCGTTGGCTCTTTAGGCTTTTGTGTGGATTTGCCCTTAACAGCGTTAACTTTTGTGGCTGGTGATGATTTAATTTCAATTTTACTGGAAAGTTTTGGCGCTGGATCTGGATTAACTTGCACAACAGACGAGATCTTTTGAGCTGCTTCGGTTTTCTTTGGTACCGGTTGTGGCTTTGATGGCTTAATATTGACTACTTCGTTTTTAGTTTCGGGTGGTTTGGTGTCAATAATAGTATTAGAGGAGACATCTTTAGCTTTTTCTAAAATAATTAAAAATACCATTTTTACCTTGCAGGTATGAAAAAGGTGAAATTGTTGGTTAAAAAGTTTTATTCCATTTTAAACTCCTACAGATATAGTCCCTGGGCCAGTAATGAAATGGACTTTTTGATAATAACACTTTTAAAACTTTTTAAGGAAGAGGGTTTCTTTTAACGAGTCTATCACGAATATACATACCGCTATATCTGGAAACGGCGCTTAAACCCAGCCGGTCAATGTCAAATGTTTCGGATGTCGGACTGGGCGAACCTGTCACTTTCTTTGTCGGACAAGTTTACCATAATATTTTACATGTAATTTTTAAACACTGTGCCAAATATTGTAAGGGTTACAGTCACAAAATCCGCCCAGTCCGATACCCTAAACATGTGTTTCAGCCTTATGATTTCATGACTAGCATGCATTTTCAGCATAGTGTTTAAAAATGGCATGTTAAACATTGAGGTAAACTTTTTCGGCGAAAAAGTGACGCGTTCGCCTAGTCCAACACTCGAAACATTTGACATTGACAGGTTGGACTAAAGCGCCGCTTCCATATATGGCGGTATGAATATTCGTGGTAGACTCGTCAAAAGAAACCCTCCTTTAAAGGTTTTTTAAGTGTTCGTATTATGAAGTTTATCTCATTACTGATCCTGGGAATAATATAATTTATAATTACAATATGGCGAAAAAAGTCATCCCTAATAAAATTTTTAGTTATAAGACTATAATATACAAGAAAAAAATAAGTATTTTTGTGTGTTTAAAACTATAAAAACAACATTTTTCTTCCAGGGTAAACTATTTTTTGCTAAGCAAATATTATCTAAAAGATTTGAAAGGAATAAATTTTAAAGTAAATAAAAAGTATAACTATAAATTTTTATTTTCCTTCATCATTGAAATAAAAATCCTAACTTAAAATTCGAAAACGTTTTAACCCTATTTTTTTACAGCTGGAAAGTTGTGTTGAATATATCACGCATAAAATGTTTTATTTTTTACGTTATTTTATAATAAAATTAAAATAACTTATTAATTTTTGATACCACAAAGGAAGGTTTCATAAAACTTTTTAATAGTACTGTAAGAAAATTTTCTCTGAATTTGAATATTAAAAAAAAAAGAAAATATATTTTGCTTTAAAATTAAACATAAACAGTTTATTTCTGAAAAAAAATCGTGCTTTAAAAGTTTTGCGAAACCTACAAAAAATCATGTCCACTTGGTGAATCCTATATTTTTACAATTTTATATTATTTTTGAGAATGTTCAGTAGCTTGAATAAACAAAGTAAGTAATTTTTTGTTTTAAAAATTATGCTGTTGTATATTGTATTTTATCCAAATTTAAGTGTGAGCATAACAAAAAAAACTGTTTTATGAGACAGTTCAAAGTTTTTAAAAATGACTCTTAGACAACCAGTCACTTGGATCGCCTTAGGACAATTTAATTGTCCTTGGGATATGACAGTATAAGTAATAAGATAGTTAGCTCTGTTGGTACTAACTCTGCCTTTTGACTCTGGTGTTATGGATCAGAATTATATGTACAGAAGAAAACCTAGGTAGTAGATTTTTTTAGTTTTAACACCTAAACTGATATGTTACAGTTTAATATGCTCTGCTTATTAAATATTACATTTAGGCAAGTTTAAAGCTATATTTTAAAATAAATAAATTAAAAATAAAAAAACATTTAAAAATATAAAAAAATTAAACCAAAACAAAAAAGGTATTTGACCCTTATACTAAAAACACCAGCAGTTTTGATGGATGCAAAGGATACAAGTAAAGAACATTGTTAAAAATAACTAGAACTTATTACAAAAAATAGTTAATAAAGAAACAAGACCAATATAGGGTTAAATAATGATACCGGCTATTTAACGCTCGAGACGAGCAAACGCTGAACAGATTTTTTTTTGATATACTGGATAAACAATAGGTACAGTTATTTTGACCAGTAAATTTTTACATGCCAGTATTTACGTTTGACTGTTTCTTTTCCTCACACTCCCTATGTGTTATGCTATTTAGCTGATCCGGTATGTAGCGCACAAAAAAATTTTAGTCAGCTAACATGAACAGGGGCCCAATTACTGTTAGTTAAATAAAACGTTAATAAGTGGACTAGTACTAATCTTAGATAGAGATAATGATAGGGGATATTTTGTTATATAATTTTGTAGGCTCTTAAAAAAATATTTTAGGGTTACTACAACGTTCTTACTAAATGGGAAACTATTTAAACATTTACTTACAAAAAATGTGTCTATTCTTTAAAAGTCCTTCTCGATGAGAAAATACATTTCCAAAAAAATTATTTAAATGTTGGATATACAGGGTGGCTAACAAAAGGACTTTTTACCAAATTAGTATACAGGGTATTTTCTAACTACGGCACAAAACTTTAAAGGGTGATTTGTAATGTCATTTTATAAAAAAGTTCTTATAAACATATGTCCGTAGCTGCTTCGTTTCTGAGATATAGGTCGTTAATTATTTGTTTAAAAGTTGGATTTTTTTAATATCTTAAATACGAAATAAGATTTTTTTAAAATTTACTACAGTAAAGAGTTTTATTTTTAGTTAATTTACAAAAAAAAACTATATAAAAAGCCAGTGGGCACAACACCCAATATTATTGAAAAGAAAATGTATGCCATCGGCTTTTTCTGTAGTTTTAACTTTTGTTTCTGCTAAGCAACTAAAAATACAACTTTTTAGTGTAGTACATTTTTTAAAAGTCTGGCTTTGTATTTAAGATATTAAAAACAAGACTTTTTAAAAAATAATTACCTTTCTATATCTCAGAAACGAAGCAACTACGAACATATCTTTATAGAAACTTTACTTTATAAAATGACATAACAAATAACCCTTTAAATTTTCGTGCCGTAGTAAATAGTAGTAGAAAATACATAATTTGGTAAAATGTCTTTTTTAATCACCCTGTATTATCTTATCAAGCGGAAATTTTTATGAGGAGGCACATTTTTATGTAAAGCTAATAAATAAAAGGTTTTCCATTTGTTAAGAAATTCCGAAGACACGCTGTATAATTTAACTTACCGGCAGCAGCTGATGCACTTTGTGGAGAAAATATCATGACAGTATTACCAATTGTTGTCGTAAAATCCAAAAAGCCGTAAACAGTTTGTGTCACTAGGTTTTCATTCTTTACTACTGGAGTGGCTATTTGTGCTGCAATATCCTGGTTAATAAAAACTGGTCCATCAAAGCAGGATACAGTGACACCTGAAACAAAAAAAAACAAAAGTTTTAGGTAAACATTAAAAAATAGACGTATCTTTTTTGCTTTAAGGCGACATATAGAATAATTGCGGTTCTCAAAATACAGAGTGTTAAACTTATAAAAAAAAGTATTTTTTTAATATCTTTATTATTCCTTATCCGATTTATTTTTAATTTGGCAATGTTATTTACGGCATAAAGGGAATAATTTATCCATAACTAAATTACATTTAGTAGGTCCAGTGGCGCGTCGATCGGCAACTAAAGGAATATTTCTAACAAAAAAAACGATACGCCACTGACTGTGTAAATGTGTCAAAAAATGTTGTGCTTTCTTTGGATTAGGCAAATAAAAATACAGCTTTTGGTCCCCTATTTTTTGCTGTTTAGAAGAAAAAAATAAAATCCACTTAATTTTAGACCGTAAAAGAAGCTTTGCGAGATATTTTCCTTTTAAACACTAGGTTTTATAGTTCTTATTAGCAATTATGTAATAACAGAAAAAAGTACCTATTTAAATTAGGTTTATATTCAGTTTAACAATTTTTACCTGAATAGGTATTTTTGAAATTTTTTAAATAGGTCTTTTGAAATTTTTTAGTTTTTTGAGGAGTTTAATACCCTGTATATTAAGAACGAAAAATTTTGGGTACCCATGTTTCTATGATCTTCTCTTTATATTTTTGATGTAAAATTTTACCTTTATGTTATTTGTTTTTGTAGCTAATTAAAAAAATAATTGTATTAAATTTTGTTATTTTTTAATTAAAAAAAAACACGTAATACGGCAAAACTTTCAGCCAAAATAATTAAATTTTAATTTGCTTTCAAAGAAACAAAACAATTTATTTTCATTAGACTTCGCCTTCGTTTCTTGCTGTGTAATTTATTGTTGAGGATCTACTTTTGCCACTGTTTTTCATTCAGGTTCGGTTCACCTTTTGTTTCAAGATATTATTATTTTACATAGATTTTTATCTTATTTTAGTGATTTTGGTAAGTTAAAATATTTTTTTATTAAAATGTTTAATAGTCAAAAATATGTTCCAAAACTATTTTTATAATTTTTAGGAAAAAAAGTATTTAATGTTATTAAATTTGTATTACTTAGTACAAATAATAATAAGGGATAACCGTTGATTAACAAAACAAAGATGAAATAATAACACCGGTCAACAAAAGAATATTTTTAAAAACTAAAAATAGGGCTCCAGCATACTAGTTCAAAATTATTTCTGTATATTACAAATGCCTTATGACGGTTTAATTTTTTTTAAAGCGATAATGGTCCATTTAGGAAAAACAAGTCAGAAGGTCAAGGTTCCTGAAAAATAAATGAAGAATTTAAAAAAATGATTTTTATTTCTTAAATATACAATGCCGAAGGTACTATATATTTTTGGAAAATCTTTCCAGTATATATCCCGTTTGGAAGCCACAGGTAAAAAAAGTCAAATATAGTAATCGTGTTGACAAGTGTAATAATAATTATTGTGAAACATAATAAAAACTTTTCTATTTACACACAAAAACATTATGAATAATAGCTTGTCGGCAATAATAAGGTGCCCCGATTAAAGTAAAATTACAACGATTCCCATAATTTAAAGGTACACACCTAAAATTATTTAGGATATAACCATCTATGAATTAACATTAACACAACCTGTCGTTTGCTTTCTTCTAAAAATTAAGCGTCAACCATTAATAATTATAAGATGAACTTTACTTTCGTCTACACGAATTTTTCCAGATTATCAGATTCAAATTACAATGCCAAAATAGTTTCCTCACATACTCCAACCTTTGGTGCATATTTTTATTTAAAAACAAAATAAAACAAGTTATTTAGAAGTTCTGATCTAATACTAATAGACGATAAATTATTTTTAATTAGTACAAGTTTTAAACCCGTTAAAAAGAAATATATAAATTATTTTGTATACAAATATGTTATTTTATATACCCTTATACGTCAGCCCTCATGTAAATAAGAAAAAATAATGCAAAAACACAAGTTAACTTTGATTCTTGGGGGAAAATTTTAAATCATTTTTTTTATGCAAATTGTATTAGGTTTAGGGGTAGTGACAGACATCCCTAAAATCAAAAATGAAATTAGGGGTTGTATGATCATTGGAATAATGAGCATTTATTAACATTGTTAAAAATACACGTAACCTTTTTCATTAGTTTAAAAGCATTAGGAAAAATTAGTTAACTGCTTAAGACATAAAAAGTTGCAATAAACATAAAAAACAAAAAAAATCTTTACTTTTAAGGTTTTCATATGTTGCAATATTTTAATAATTATTTATTTAATTTGTATTTTAATAACAAATAATATTAATTATAATTCTAATATTGGTAACAATATACAAAGAAGGATAAAAAGTATATATTTTTTTAATGAAGCACCTTGTATATGATATCACTGTTAAAAATTTAAAGAGCTTTAAGAAAATGCCACATTAGGCATATCAAAGTTTACAAGATTTGAAAATATGGCCATCCAAATCAGGTATTTTTTTTATCTTTATGACATCTCACGAAGGCTTATGCCTAAATACCAGTGTACTGTGAGTGCCGGGTTACTGGATGTTTACCCCAATATTGTCGTGTTCCGTCAACGTTATCCGAGCACTGAAACATGCAGTTGCATTTCACAGCACCTTTTAGACAACGCGGTTGTGCCACCACGGACGTTATTTTTAAATAACTACTACCTAGAAATGGCAGAATACTACACAGTGGTTTGCCATTGCCAACTGTAAGGTTACGAGCTATTAAAATTCCGATGTCCGACTCCGAGATTCGAACCCGGATCGCTGCGGCGAGAGGCTGACACGCTAGCCCCTTCACCACTGCTCGCCACAATTTAGGTCATATTTGCATTACCGCCATTTTATAGTAGGTGAAGGTATTGACTAGTTTTATAATAATATATCACTTGACCCCCTTTTCATCTAAGAATTTTGGGTGGTGGCCCTGGTTGTTAAAGGGTTTAAGGGGCACCGTCCAATTTTTTTGTAATAAATTACGTTTTCCCTCATTGAATATATTGATATGTTTTGGCGATTTTGCTAAAAGTGTCCCTTTTCGCAGATAATTTGAGGGGTAAGTTTTTGAATAAACACCCTGTAAGTAACAGGTTTTTAATTGGCCAGCAAAAAAACTTCTCTTAAATTTAACTACTGTTGATTAATTGGTATATCCAATTATATAATTTATTACTTTGCAGTATTTTTTCAATTTCTCGGTCACCATAAAAGAATTTAAAAATATATATGTTGTCTAGACTAATAGATCAATAAATTACTGATCTTATATTTATTGGCTGTAAATACGGATTAAAATTATGTGTCTGAATAAGGTTATACCCATTTTAGTACATCATATGGAGGACAAAAATGCTAAACTTTATTATATAAAAATAAAGATTTGTTTTACCAATACAATACACCTATGGAAAAAGGAATTTGACTTTGAGGGGACTATTACATGATGATGCAGACCTTTAAGCGTCATTACCCGGGGTTACAATAATAATTTTATCTAAGATCCTACTAGTCTAAGATTAAGAAAATATACCCTCATCTGTAAATTAAATGAAATAATATTTTCTAGGCAGATTTTAATGTAGTGAATGCAAGTGGACAACATCTGCCAGCATAAGTCTGCTACCATTAATAATAATTAATTAATTAATTAATAGTTAATTTATTTATAATTGTTACCTTTACATGTTAATTGCATAAACCATCAGCGGTAAAATAGCCTAGTTGGTTAGGTAGCAGCATTTAGCAGTGCATGCCTTGTCGACACTCTGGGTTTGTATCCCGCACTGGGTAACATTTTTTTTCTATTTTTTATTCCCTTGTCTATTAGCAAAATTATGTTTACCATATTTAATTGAATAAAATCGGGCTGCTACCTAACCAACTAAGCTATTTCACCGCTGATCATTGGTTTATGTAATGTAAAGGTAACAATTATAAATAAATTAACTATTAATTAATTAATTATTATTAATTATTGTAGCAGACCTATGCTGGCAGATGTTGTTCCCTTGCATTCACTATATTAAAAATTCTTGTAATTTTTAATTTTTGTAATTATTTTGGTACCTTGGAATTATGATTTTTGACGCAGAATTTTAAATGCCTTAGGATACTTTATTCTGTTAGAAAAATATGATTATATTAGGGTTGTCTTTTAGCTTTGGTTGTTTTTGGTATTTCAAGTTAATTTAAGATATATGTTTAACTGGAACTACTACTACTTTAAAAGGCTCTTTGTGTATTCTGCACAGGACTAATATTTAGTGCTGTGCAGTATATATAATTAATAATAAAACAATTGGCAGTGCGTCGCTGTTTAACAGTCGCACCTGAGGCATATTTGTGTACCCAGAGAACCTGGGGCAGGGGGTCAGCGACTGACCCTGGCTTTTTTTCACCTAGATGTGTTGTATTAGCGTTTAACCTCATAATTTAAATAAAATATATGTAAAAAGAGGTACAAGTACCATTTTGTTTTTGTTAAAGTGAAATATAAGTGCAGCAATATTTTATCTACAGGGTGTACTACAAATTCCTTGGACCAAAATACGATGATCTCGCCAAAATTTACCTTAGTCAAAAAGTTAATTTTTTACAAGATACAGGGTGTCAATAATATTATTTTATTTCATTTATTTTTTAATATATATCACTTATAATAAAACCCATTTTCACAAAATTAAGTATTGAGAGGTTTTTAGGGTAAGGAATTGAAATAGGCTAATGTTTTTGTTGTAAAATGTGAAGAGAACCACCTACAGTCCATTGCTTAGGGTCAAGGTGTCGTAACTTGCCTATTGGTATGTTTAAACTTTAATAAAGAATTTTTATTCCTTCATTTTTTTTGCACTAAAAAGGTATACTTGATAAATATCGCTACGAGCAACCGTTTCTAGAATATTTTGGATTAAACATTTTATTTCATAAAAAAGTTTGCCATTGGATTCATATACGCTTTATCTAGGCAACCTGGTAGTGTCCAAAGGTCTGTATCAAATGCTACCACAAGTTTTGAGCCAAAATACAACTGATGCAATTTATCTTGGTCAACAGGTTTCTGGTTTGCAACATACAAGGTGTTAAATTTTTCATTTATTTTTTTGACTTGAACGTATTCCGCAAACCAGCAACCTTTCAACTAAGATAAATTGCATTAGATCGTTGTATTTTGGCCCAAAAATTTGTAGTAGCATTTTGTGCAAACTTTTAGAGACACCCTGTATATGTTTGGGATTTTATTGTAGCAATTAACTTTAGGCTGAAATGGTCTAGTCATTTTTTTAATTTTTACTTGTTATTTTCAAATTGTCACTGGTACCACTTTAATAAGGACTTTTTCAGAAGTTGATGCTTAAAATATTTTTTGGAATTTATTAGTGTTGATATGAAACCGGACATAGACATATGATCAATTGTCTTGCACGTAAGAATATTTTATCAGACAAAGATCGAACTGAGAATAAACCGGGATCGTACCGTTAGTATGAATCGCGCCCTAAAGATCTTTATGTATATTCTTTTTCCTTAGTAAAATTTTGGTGATGCTTATTTATTTATTTTTTTTTATAGTAAACTGTTTATTATAAAGTACTTTTAGTTATTAGATGTTTTTGTTATTTTTATACAATCTTTTAATTTGTTCTATTAAATTAGAGAACTTAAATAAACAAAAAATAAAAAATAAATAATTTGTTCCGCAACTTAACCATCCTTTTAGAAAATTTCAGCAAAGCATTTCCTTTTTTATTTTGAAGTGTCGTTTTGTTTAAATATTTAAATTTAAATTACCCTGTTTTCAAATTCTTTAATTATGTTTTCTTTATGCGCATTTATTTCCCAGTAAACCTGGTTAAATGTTCATTTAATGGAAGAAAAATCCCAATTAATGCCTCTGTTATTATAAACAGCTGACTGGCTTGATATTCAGGCAGCTTAAGTAAGCCTATTAAGAATTAACTTGTCCAATAAACTTATATTCACCAAACCTAAAATATATAAAAATAACCCCAATATAACTATTTAGCTTTACGAATCGTTTTTAAGTAAAAAAATATTTTAACCTTACCATTTCCATAACTATAAACGGTTATTTACGGTAAATGTCCTAATAAAATATCCCAAAAACTACAAGATATATTTTATAATTTTTAAACTCAGTTTAAATGATATCGATCTTTATACAGCAAGTACATTGTGACGTAATAGTCCCCCCCTGCTAACTTTTGTGCTCCTAATTTTGGTATGACTAATGAAAGGATATAAACTACTTTTTAAGGTAAAATGATTTGCAACAATCAAGATTGCGGATGGGCGCCATTAAAAAAACAAATAAATAAATGGATATTTTTAATGGTAATACTGCTAATAATATACAGGGTAGGACAAAAATAAATATTTTTTTATTCCCTGTATGTTATATCACGCTTAAAACGATCTTTTAAAGAGCTTTAAGAAAATACCACATTAAGTAAAGGGTGGCGGTTTTTCGTTGACCTTCCAGGGTGTAGCAAAAACTAAAGGAGATCTGATTGCGCAATCTTGATTTCAATTTTTGAAACAAATTCAATGGTAAGTAAATTATGACTAACTTAATTTGTTTTGGAGATACAGAGTGTTTTTTTGTCATTTTGGCCAGGCACTTGCAACTCGCTTGATATTAGAAATAGAACAAAATGTAAAAAAAATGGGATTTTTACGTAGAGTTTAGTGGCGTACCTACATTTTTTTCCATTGCCTTTTATATTAAAGTTATAACAGAAAGTTGTTTTTATTTAATTCAACATCCTGTATATTTAATTACCAATAGAAAGGTCTTCTTAAAAGCTATAAGAAATACCACATTTAATATATACATTTTTAATTTTGAAAATATGGTCATCATCAGGATTTTTAACGAAAAACCCTGTATAGTATATAACCTTTGTAAAGATATTTTAAATAGGTTTAACAAGATACCATTTTAAAATATTTATCTTTAATAGTTTTGAAAATGTAACCATATAAATCCAAAAATAATAGATACAGGGTGAGTTTTTTCGATGTTTAGTGAAGAGGATCTCAGAAACCGCTGCAACTACAGACATGGTTAAATGGAAAAGAATTGCAGTTTTTAGACCTTTAGCTTAGTTTAAATCACTTTTTGTTTGTTCCAAAACAATTATGGCTTACTCATTATTTAAAAAAGAAAAACCTGTTTTTCCCAAAAATCTTTTTTCTTCTGTAGCTCAGTTAATATTCGAGATACAAAAAAGTTTAATTGGAAAACTTAAAGATAATTATCTTTTCAATAAAAAGGTGAAATCCATTATTTAAAATAGTAGTCCGTTTTTGAGCTACGACATAAACTTGCATTTTTTTAAAATAAAAAACATAGTTGGCTGTAGACATTTTTAAAATGGCCTTTCTATAAGCTCTTTAACGATGTATAATATGATATACCTTAAATTTTAAAATAACGTAGTTTTGGACATAATAATTTTTTAATTTGTGTGTTTTTCTAGTTGGCCTTAAAACAATTAATCTAATACTGTTAAAAATTATTTTTCTTTTTTTGACAGCCTTTCCAATAAATATTTTAACTTTCATATTCTTGTGAGACTCAGTTTACGTAACAATAATTATTTATTATTATAACTTATAAGCTTTGAGCCATAAGGCAACAAATTTGGTTTTAAAAGATATTGGTATAGGCAATAATAGTGGAATTTTTGATAATATTTGAATAGTAATGTTCCTCTACTTAGTTTAATTTAATTAAGGCGCTTTTTTAATTATTATAGTGGTAAATTTAGTAGTTGTATCAATTCCTTCTTAATAGTTTTTTTTTATTTATTTTTAATAATTCAGTTTCTTTTTAAGGGCTTAACACATTTAAAAAACTATTAATGTATCGTTAGACGTTTTAAAAAACTTAAAAATAAAGACCCAAATATTTTTGGAAGGGTAAGTGTCCAAAATTATTTATTAAAAAGTTACAAAAATGCTCTTTTTTTTAAATTATTAGATTTAAATATACTATAGTACTGATGGGATAAACAGAAAAGTCATTGTCAATAAAACAAATTCAATAATTGTTTTGGGCTAAATGGCATCAAAAACTAATTTAGAAATAATTACGTCCAAAACTACGTTATTTTTAATTAAAAATATATCTTGTTATATATCGTTAAAGACCTTATAAAAACGCCTTTTTAAAAATGTCATAGCCAACTATGGTTTTCATTTAAAAAAGGGACTGCTATATTTATTTTCGGATTCTTCTTTTTAATATAATGATAATTATCTAAAAGTTCTCCATTTAAAATTTTTTCTATTTCGAATATTTACTGAGCTACAGAAGAAGAAATAATTAAAAAATTTTTTTTTAAATATCTAGTAAGCCATAATTTTTTTGGAAAAAACAAAAAGTGATTTTAACTTAGTCTCGAAAAACTGCAATTCTTTCCCCATTTGACCATCACTGTAGCTGCAGCGGTTTCTGAGATCCCTTTACTAAACATCGAAAAACTCACCCTGTATACGCATTAAGAATTTGGACGCTCATATTTCCGAAACTGTTGGAAAAAATAATTTTAAATATGGAAAATTGTTAAAGGTCTTTAAAATGCCTTCTTAATGGTACTAAAATAAACAGGTTGTTTTATTTTAAAAATGCTATTTTATTATCGAATTCGGGAATATAGTAGCTATATTTCCAAAGTTGTTTCAAATTAAATATATTAAATGTTGTATTTTTTACGGCTTTTAGGAATACCTTGCTATCGGTGATAAAATATACAGGGTGTTCCATTTAAAAATCCAACTTTGTGTTATAAATTTATAAAAAAAGGCAATAAAAGAATAATAGGTGCGCCACTGAATTCTACGTAAAACCCCTAAAACTGTCCTTTTCACATTTTTTCTCTACCTCTAATATTGGGCGAGTTACAAGTGCCTGGCCAAATTGACAAAATTTTAAAAACACTCAGTATCTTTAACACGAATCAAGTTGGCCATGAATTGCTTTAACCATTAAATTTGTCCTAAAAATTAAATTCGAGGTTACGGAGTCAGATTTGTTATATTTCTTTTAGTTTTTGCTATTCCCTGCAAGGTCAACGAAAAGGCGCTACCCTGTACATTTAACTTTATTACTTTCGGAAATATAGCCATCTAAATCAGGAGTTTTGGTAGTTTTTAAAGTGCCGCCATTTTGTTGTAGGTAAAGGGATTTACTTTATATTTTAGAGTTATACAGTATTTATAAGATGCTTTAGAATGATGTGTCACACGACCCCCTTTCCATATAATTTTTTTTCTAAGATGGCGTCCTTCCGCCATCTTGATTGTTGCAACTAGCATTTTTACGTTAAAAAGTATTTTATATTTACCCATTAGTCACACCCAAATTTTATAAGGAAAAAATTAAGGGTACAAAAGTTAGCAGGGGGAGACTATTTAGGTCCACACTGTATATGGAATGTTTAAAAAGTAGTGACTTAGGTATTAGCAATAAAGTAAAAACTATGCTGTCATCCCTGCTTATTTTGTTATTTTACTACAAAATTAATTTTATGAAAATGTGCAACCTAAAATACCTAAATCTTAATATAAAGGGAAGTGTTAAAGGAATTTAATTCAAAAATAATTACTTAATATTCAAGATTAATTGCGGTTTGCACTATGAAAATGTTCGACAAGAGGTTAAAAGGTTAGTTTTGTGCTCGAGCGCTTTGCCAAAACATTGTTCTCACGCTTATTAGAACCATTACTCTCTTCTCGGTAAATTCAGTGACGCGAGTTGAATTTTTAGAACTATTATTGTTTTTATCTAAAATCAATATTGCTTTTTTATAGTGTAGTAGGATCTAATTTTTTTTTCTTTCAATGTTTTAGTTTAAATACTAAATGGACATTTATTACTTTTAAAAGTTGGTAGTATTGTAATTGCTTTTTAATTATTTTATATTTAAAAAGACGTATACAGGGTGTTTTCCAACTACAGCACAAAAACTTAAGGAGTAATTTCTTATGACTTATTATAAAAACAGAGTTCCTATGACCATATGTCTTGACTACCTTATTTTTAAATGTTTAGAAAAAGTCGGTATTTTTTTTTATTTTAGAAACCCTTTAACCGATTTGGAAAAAATTATTACACTTATTAAATGGTTTAAGTTGCTTGTAAAGCTTTATCTAGATTAGGATTATTATATCCAGTGGCGTCTCAGTGGGCACCATAGTTGATATTATTGTAAATAATAAGTACGTCACTGACTTTATATAATTTTGTTTTCTTATTAAGCAATTACCATCTAACATTTTAGTTTTTGTATTTTCTTCTTATCTTGTTTCGTTTATAAGAAAAATATTAAAGCCACTTTAGTTCCTTCTAACAAGTTCCCATAGACAACATCATATAAAAAGCAAAAATATAAAAAAAAAGCATTTATTTACCTTAAAATAAATATGCAGTCGTGTATTTTATTGAAAATCATAATTTTTCCTATTAACTTAGGTCAAGATTGGTAATTTTTTTACTTTAGATTTTATTTTATGCTATTTATGACTACCTTTAAAATGACTTAAAGTGGTTTTATTTTTTTAAACTAAGCAAGATACGAAGAAAATACACAAAACTTAAAAAGTTGCACCATTTATTGCTAAATCTGAAAAATAACAAAAACTTTATAAGTCAGTGGCGTACTTTACTTTTTTTTATAACACTGGCTGTAGTGCCTCCTAAGACGCCACTGGACCCAATTGTCCTAATCTAGTTAGATATTTACAAGAGCCTTACTACATTAAATAAGTGTACCGAATTTTATCCAAATCGGTTAAAGGTTTATAAGAATATTTAAAAACATACTGACTATTCTTTAAATTTTAACGGCCTGTATCTCAGAAAATAAAGCAAGTCCGAGATATGTTTATTGGTTTTTTTTTAATAAAAAGATATAAAAATCAACCCTTAAGTTTCGTACTGTAGTTAGGAAACACCCTGTATAATATAAAAATTATTTTATTGGTGAAATTTTAAAAAATAACTTTTCTTGAGCCAGCCGTTTTAATTGTTTCTATTGTATATGTATTGGGTCTTTCCAAAATACAATTAAACTTTTTTGCATTTATAGTAGAAAATAAATTACCGGAGCATTTGTTTCATGGTTACATTACAAAAATATTTTTACTTTAAAAGCACAGACGAATTAAATTTTATGTAAATACTTTTTTTGGTGGTAATAATTAATGAATAAGAGATTTTTAGGTTTCTGTGTTAAGGCAAAAATAATATTATAAAAAGAAGTAGGCCTTTATAAGTATTTTAATTAATTAATCGCAATGAAGAAATGTTATTTTAGCAGAATAAATAATTTAAGGTTGATAATTTAATTTTCGGAGGTATTAAAAAGGCTTACAGTCAGCAAAATTAAAATAAAAATTTCTAAAAATTATAATACTAAATTATGTATTGGTAAGTGTAAACCTCTAGTATATCCATGCGTGGCGAACATCATAAATATTCATTGCAACATGTAAACATAAACTTTGGAGCGATTCGCTAGTTATAAGCCAATTTTCAGAATACTTCATATTAAATATTTGCCAAGTTTTTAATTTCAAATAAAAAATGGGTAAAAAGTGAAGTTCTGCAGGAATTATCACATTTATTGAGGTTTATGAACAAAACCTGTGTGTAGGGGACGTTTTTTCTAATACTCGTACAACGACAGATATTCTCGGGAAAACTCCTACGATCGCTTATCAAGAGCGATGGGGATTCCAGGATTTGGTACAGTGGCAACGCCAGCTTTTGGTTAAGGGGTGGCCAAACATTTTTAGGGGTGGCAATTCTTTTAAGGACATAAAAACAGCAAAAAAGGCCTTAATTCTACAATATTTTAAATATTTAACTTTAATGTCCTTTTTTCGCCCCACAGGGCTAGCCAACTATTTTTTTAGAAGTGGCCAGCCATCCCCCCATGCGTCATTACTGATTTGGTATTTCAGAGGTTAAGGCTTAATTTCATTTACAATCACTTCTGAAACTGACAAGCAAAAATACTATTTTTCTACATGCAACATGTAAACGTTTACTGGCGCAAAAGTTAAACTGGCGTTGGTAATGACGCCATTAATTTCATGCACGTAAAAACGCACCATAATGCTGCGTCCAGACTTTGCAACAATTTGCCGCGCTGAATAGCGCGCCACATAGCCTCACATAGCGCGGACGTGGACGGAATTCACGTTGTTTTAGGGCTTGGCGAATGATTCTAGGGTAATTCGGAGCGGTTTTTGCATCAAAGTAGCGCGAAAATAGGTTGGTTAGTTTGAACCGATGTTTGGCGAATTGTTGCAAGTTTGGGCGCGACTTAAGGTTTAAAGCAGACGGAGCGGTGCAAAACATCGGCGAGTCGCGACTTCTGGCTTCCGCAGCAATCGTGCCTACCGGTGGTCTGTTTTGTGATAGAGTAAGAGCACGTAAGCGACAGACCTTTGGTATTTTGTAAAAGCTAAAAGTTTGACAGTGTATGCTCCCAACATGGTTAAAAGCAATAGTTTACAATGAAGTTTGACTCATAGTGGCTTTGGCAGGTACCAGGTACCAAAGGTAATTAAATTGAAACTTAACTTTCGTCGTTTTGAAAAAGCTGAATTTTACATAATAATATGTTACGCGAGTACCTATTAGAAGATATTTTCGCAGTCGCAAGACAGTTTTTATAGTTTCAACCCCTTGGCAGACAAACATTTTGGGGTAGCCCAATGGTCCGAGGAAGTCCAATAGTTCTTTTATTTAACAAGGTATACCAAAAAGTCTTAGATAAGAGTTTTAGGGTCTCGAAGTAGACATGCCCTAAAAATATTTTGATGTAAACAGAGTGTCCCAAAAACAATTTTTTTTAAACTAACCTTACATCATAAACTTTTTTTAAAACACCCTATATACATCAAAATATTTTTAAGAAGATTGTGAAAGTTGAAGCCCTTAATATGAATTAGGAATCTGAAATTGGAAAAAGAATACACAAGACTGTTTTTACGAATTGGCATAAACTAACCATACATATTTTAGACTTTAATGACGCATACACGTTCAGCTAAACTAAAAGATATACAGACCTGTAAAGCAACAACAAAGCAAGTACGATTGGTCATTTTATCCGAAATGTTTGAATGCCGGTATTCGCGTATTCTTTTTACGCATTGACATTGCCTTAAAGTAGAAAATGTTCGATAAAAAAATATTTAAATTAACAATTGCAAACTTATTTTTATATAGGCTGAAAAATCATATTGCTTATTTAAATAAAGTACATTCTGATTCATCTTCTTGTGGGTTCTCTAATTTTGCATTGTCAGCTCCCAAAAACTCAATGTCACAAAGCCAAAGACTAACAAATCTTACTGTCACAACTCAGTATTACCGAGCGTCTTGCTAAATTATTAACGTCCCTTTTGAAGCTTAAATTTTAGGGTTACTGGTTAATTAATGTTCTCAAATTAAGATCTGGCAAGGGAAAGTGGCAACTGCGAAAGGAAAATATTGGGTTATCTTAAGAAAATATCTCTATCAATTTGTACATACTACAAACATATAGCAATGGTTTGTTTACAGCTACATTAAATTGACATAATTATAAACGACAACATTTCTAAATTTACATTTTTTCTTAAATTTCTTAAAAAATTATGGTAATTTTCGTTTTTTTATCAGTTATTTTCCTAAGTAAATATTTGCAAAATAATTATTTAGGCACAACAAACACAGTTCCCAATAATACTAATTTCTAAAGCTCCCCTTGTCTTTTAATTTTAACTGATACACGACGTTTCGGATAGTATCTATCTCCATGGACAGGTAATAACGAAAAACTATAAGGCTTCTTTAAACATATAAATGGCCTTTAATCTGGTATAAACTTTAAAATGGAAAAAAAATACGAAACTCGGCTCTACCAATGGACAAATACAACACCGGACAATACCTATACCAAATCTTAAACAAAATAAATACAATGATAGATTACCAAAGGAAACAATAGACAAATATAAAAACAAGATAAAAACCATCGACATGAACAAGACTCAACAAGACCAAACTTTCATGACTATTTCATATGTTAAAAATCCCAGACCACTTTGAGGAGCATTCTGAAAAGACGAGACTGGTCAACAACATATTAAATAACAACTGTATCTACTGATTCCCTGTGAGTGTGGACATTAGAATTAGAAAAAAAAACATATGAAAGGAGGTGAAACGTGGATATCGGGAGTGGCAGAACATGCTTAGCCAAAACATCACCACATACAGTGGTCGGAGGCCAAAATTATTCACAAAAAGAACACTGGAAAAAGAAGAAATTTATGGAAGCTGCTTTAATTTTAAATAACAAGATACTATTTAGAAAACCTAGTATTGACAAATGTACCAAATATCTGGCAGCCGTTGCTGAACCGTAAAAAATCGGTCAAGCTTTGGGTAAAAACGAATAGTATTAAGTCATAGTTTCGTAAGAGTAGTTTTCTTCATTTTAAAATCGTTGAAGATAGACACCATCCAAAACTTTGTGTATTAGTATTAGTATCAGTAGTAATATTGAAAACATAACATTCTCTACCACCTTTAAAGAAAAGTGAGTTAGTTCTAATAAAATTTTATTATAAAAAAATATTTACATTTATGATTTTTATAAATCCAAATAATTAAAATACTAACAAAAAAAGACCGTTTTTATTTTTATTTGTATTACAAATAACGTATTAAATAATTATTGTTAAAAACCATAAGATGCTACCAAGATTTTTTTATTAAATTGACGTTTTTTAACTGTGAAAATGATCTTGCTTTTTCTGAGGGTTTTGCACGGCTAAGGAGCGTAGCATGTTGAGTACAATTTTTAAATAATACATTTAGTTAAAATAAAAGGTTACGATGGACAAAACTACAAAAACGTGCCTCTTGTGGGTATTTTATATGTACAAAACAATTTGTGTTTATCACATACTTAGATAAATGAGTCTATATTATTTTCTATATTTTGATATAATACCTATAATAGAAAATTATATGGACTAATGTCTATTTATAAATACATATTTGGGCAGCTTAAAGTGTTTTTAGTATATTAGAGTTGAATCTAAACTTTGCAAATTACAATAACATTTTTAGTTAAAAAAATTATTTTACCTATTTATCGATCTAGTTGTTAATATATTTTTTCAAATATAAGCTTTCTTGAGAAAATTATATTTAATAATATCTACACTTAAAATAAATAAAGAATATTAAGGGTAAGGTTTCGTAAACAATATGTTCTACCGTATAAAAGCAATATGTTTTTTTGTATTATTTTATAAAATTGTAATAAACAATTCTTTGGATCTAGTCGGATGAAAGCTTACCATTCGGACTAGTTCTCCAGCTGATTTAGAATCAGCGATAAAATATAAAGCAGGTACCAGTATTTTAAAAACATTTTTAAAAAAGTATTAAAACAACATGTTTAATTTTAATATCCTTTTTCACCTGTTGTATTTTTCACCCAACACACATTTTTAATGTTCACAGCGTAATAATTACTTTAAAGCAGTGTTCCCTAAGTGGAAAAAGTTTGTAAAATAATTGGTTTTGAAGTTGGATGGTTTTCAAAGCTCGTGAGAGCCATTTGAAAAGTTAACCTTTTAAAGACTGGTTCCCATAACAATAAAAATAGACTTGACAGAAATAAAATTATGGTTTAAAATACTAACTTTAAGGGTTTTAAGTAAAAAGTCATAAAATCTGAAACAAAAATAAATAAATTATTGATTTTGTTAAGGTCCCATTATGTTAAATTTTTATCTAGTTTTATTAACAAGTAACTTTAGTAAAATACTTGGGTCTCAAAATTTTAAATTGCTTAAAAATAAAAGGCTTTTAAAAAAAGTAAAATTGGGTAAAAAGTAAACTTGTCAGATGTGTTAGTTTTTAATGGCATAACTTATTACCTATTTTGTTATACGAGTACCAGTAAGGCTAAATAAAGATTAAAATAAATATTTGTTAATTAATGCACCAGGCCTTCCCTTTTACTAAGCTAAGCAATATTTAAATGTAGTATGGTTATATGGTTATCTCTATTTACTGTTAAATTTTTATCCTTTTCTAACATTCCCTATAATGTATTAATTGGCTGGTTATGGTTTTACAGTTACTATATTTTTTACAGATGTTTCTAAACTCTTAGCCTAAGTCTTGGGTTTTTTTTTCAGTGTCATAAATAATGCAGCATTTAGGCAAAAATAACTTTAATTTTTTACTTATTTATATCGTAAAATATCCTTACCAACTAACAAATGGGTTTAAGTACATTTGGCAAGTTACTATTTATAATTTGTTACGCCGCGCTCACAGTACAGTTGCAGAAACCCTTTATTGTTTCGTGACACTTATTCAATAAGTTAGGTTATGTTGTTTAAGAACTATTTTTAATATTTTTTGGATTTCAAACAAAGTTAATTAAAATAGGTGTCTGTTGGTAATTATTATTTTAAAAAGCAATTACTCAGAGATTAGAAAACATTAGGTAGAGCAGATTTTATCAAGATTGGACTTCAAAATTATTCAATAAAATATTTAATTAGAGGATAAAGAAAGACTTGATGTACTTACTCTTTAAAGCAAATAAAGTCAAACAAAAACACGTTTTTTACAGCAAAAAGTGTAAATCGACTCTGTTTAAAAAATCTTATTTAATAGGGTGATCTTTTTTTAATGTTAGCTTTTCTATTTTTTTCATTGGTACTTTGTTGTATAAATTATTTTGTTTTAATCAGAATAAATGTGGCTTTTACCTTGTGTATAATCAAAAATATTTTTCGTTTTACTACTGAATATATTTTTATGGCGAACGAAAATGTATTTTATTTTATTTTTGCAAAGATTTATAACAAAAATAAAAAACATGTTGACGTCACTTTGATAGTAAAATTAAAAAATTGCACATTAGTTCTGGTGAAGGTGAAAAGATGAAGTTAACTATTTTTAAATCGTTTAAAATCAAAAATTATCTATTAATGACGCATTTAATAAATCATTTTTCAATATTCTAATAATAAACCCATATTGTTTTTAAACCAAATAAACATAAGTAAATTGTTGCTAACCTAATTTTAGAGTTAAATGACAAAAACCAAATTGTAATTGTTAACAAGGCTCTATAGACCTTTAAATGTTAAACCAAAAGCTACAATAGTTCTTGTTTAGAAAATACTTGATTGCAGATCTTAGAAAAAAGATTATGTTTATTTTTTTAAATTTGTGACTTTCTCCATGCCCTTGACTCATAACAAAGTAAAAACATTAATTATTAACAAGTGAGTCTGAATACTAAGCATCAAAAGAAACGTTATTTATTTAAAGTGACAAAGTTAAGTTATATAGAGTTGTGACAATAAGATTTGTCAGTTTTAGGCTTATGAAACTTAAGTTTTAATAAGCTGATAATGCAAAATTAAATAATATTAAAAATATACAAAAAGTATTTCGTATACAACTGACAATTTAAATAAAAAGCTTTTTAGTTTAAAATTAGTTGTTGAAATAGGGTTCAAAAGACCACCTTTTAATTTAATAAATTTAAATTTAGGTGTTTCCCGAATATGTTTTTAAATACTTGGCATTTTAAAGCATAGTATAAGTTATGACGTATGCTCTAATGTTACAGCCCTGATATGGTTTTTAAGATTCCAATGGTAATCGTCGATTTTAAGTTACACTGTTTATATATTTTTTTTTCTTTGTGTGTGGTCTATTTACATAAAATTTTACTTTTTTTTAAGAACCATCTTTGCCATTATTTAAATAAAAAAACTGGTTTATTATTATGGATAAGCCATGGTTTTCCCCTTTATAATTTAAATGGAACAATATATAATTATCTTAGTTGGCAAACTTCGTAACTTTAGAATTGTTCTAAAGAGGATTTTTGTACCATACACTAACTTCACAATGAACTAGCCTTACCTGAAAACCGCATACAGTCATAATATTGTAACTATAAGGCAACAATTATTGAAACAAACAAACAGAAAGGTTTTTTTAATTATCCGTATTTTCGATTGAAATGAATGAAACTTGGGTAAAGTGTGTCACTTTAACTACCATTTACGCCACGTAACCAAAATTATTTTTATACGAAAAGGTAGTTTAAGTTACTTTTTACACCAAAATTTTTTCCTGATCCTAATATCTTATTCCATTTAAATAATTAAGAAGAAAGGAGGTTTTTAATATCCTTACTGTTTTTTTTTTTAATATTTAGTATAGTACCTCAATTGGCAAACTTTAGGGAGCTGATTTTACAATAAAAATTGGGAAGAAACTATATGAACAAAATGGCTAAAAGATCTTAGTTTTTAAGCTATTGAGGTGTTAAAAATAAAAAAATAATAATGTTTTCTCTTAATAACTTTCATGAAAATTCAGATAGCTTAAAAACTTGGGGGACCCCATTTAGGCATTAGAATGCATGTTTTGGCATAGAAAAAAATGACTTGTGTCATATATAAAGAGTTTAAGATTATTATTTTTTAATGAAAAAATGGTACGGCAATTAATTTTTTCAAAAAAAAAATATATATTTTTTAAATTTTTATTTTATTTAGAACAAATTTGATATTTTCACTTTTTTATTAAATTTACGATTTTTGCTTAAATAAATAAAAACCATTTTTTGCCATGGCCGAATCCATATTATCTAATTAAGGAGTAAATAGTCAATAATATGGATTTTACACTTTGATAAAAGCGATACGAGGTGACCATACTATATATGTATATATACCATATTAAATATGTCTTTCTTAAATGGTTTTGGCAGTATCGCCATTAATAAAAAAATTAATAAGCAGTAATTTTCCAAATATTCCTAATTGAAATTTACCCTTCCGATTTGGAAGGCCAAAATTAATGAAAATAAATATATCAAACGTGATTTTTTTTTAGGTTTAGAAAGATATTTTATTAAATAATATAATATATTCAGTCAATTATTAAAAAAACATAAAAATAAAAATTTGATTACTAATTTAGAATGTACAGAATCAATCTAACAAAATAAAATTTGTATTTCTTTTGTACAATAAAAAAATAAGGGGGTGTTTTATAACTTGACACAGTACATACGTATGTATACAGTGCATAATAATTTTTAGTAAAACATATTTTTGTAATAAAATTTACTTGTTCAGGAATATCCCTTTCCTCACCAACACAAAAATTAAGCAACTTGGGTATTTCCATATATTTTTTATTGTTTTGAATATTAAAATAAAATTTATTTTATGGATAGATAGATATAAATGTGCGTATTTTCACAAATTTATTTGTTTGCTAGTTCTTCCGGTTTAGCCGAAAATGGCCCTTGCTTTTTAGGGAGACACCCGCATTATTTTTACTAATTGTAATAGAAAATGAAATTTCAAGTACACTAACAGTGTATTTACATCATGGTATTCTAAATTAAAAATACTTATAGGTTAGATGTCAAAAAGTAGAAAATGCAATGGTATTATACTAGAGATATCAGTTTTCATTTAAATAAGAAAAAAATCCTGGTATTCCAATAAAAATAGGTAGGTTATTTCAAGCTTAATTTAAAGCAAAAAAAAAACAAATTAGTTGTTAGGAAAACGTACATTTATGTGATAAACCTCTGTACAAAATTTTATTTTGATATTTAAAACAATAAAAAAGTTAAAGGATTGGGTGTCTGGTTAAGATCCTGCTATTTGGGATATTTTTTTCAAAAACAATTAAACCGAAAAAATTCTGGGGGCTTTTAAAATAAAACTTCTAACCTTTAGGATAAGTATTACTTGACCGCCTATTCTATTAAAATTGTTTTTTAGTACAAATAACATAATTATAGAGGTAAGCTTGTGTTACTTAAAATGTACTGTGTTGCGTATACAAGTAATCCCCAGCTTGTTTAATACTAAAAATAAAACATGTCATATCATTAATTATACGAGCTACAGGACAGCAAAAAAGTGATCTGTCAATAATTCAATAACAAATGACTAAAGAAGATTTTAAAATTTTCCATATTTTATTCATTTAAGCTATCCCGATAAATCACTCAACAGCACCTTTTTGTTTGGTTTTATTTATTAATATGAGTTATACAGTTATACACCTGTTCTAAAAATTGATTGGCGTAAATTTGTATTTTGTGTTCCATCCATTATTCGCAAGTGTAGTGTATATTTAGTTTTTTTTTGTTTTTTTTTAATTTTTTCCCTTTAAAATAAAAAAAGTTTTATAATCTATGGTAACTTTCAAAAATACGGGATTTATGGATTTTTTTAATGACTGCATGAAGTAAAAGTATTATTTGACAATGATTTTGTTTACTTACAAGGTTGCAAAAAAACGGCAACCTAGCTAATGTTGCAGTTAGGCGTGATTTTTAACCGACTTCAAAAACATTAGAAGGTTATATATTTGACTCCTACACTTGTGGACAAATTTAAACATTTTTTATTTTATTTGAAAGAGCAAACTTTTGCGATTGTTTCATAAGTAAACGTAGTTAAAATCGTGAAAGACAAAGGTACTAGACTTATTTTTAAAAAAACACTACTTCCAGTAAATATATGCTACCCATAATGAATGTTTTAACAATCAAGGTAGGTAGTAAAACTAATGTCAAAATATTTTTATTTGTCATATTGTTGTCATTGGACAAATAATTCATATTTTAAATTTTTTTAGCGTGTACTTTATTTTTGTTGGCCAGGTGTTTCCGTTTATACCAAACTTATACCTTTTGGGGGAAGCATTGCCGTTAGTAGGGGAAAGTGGGGTGGATTCATACAAGGGGTACCTACATACACTAAGTTTATCTGAAGTTAGACACGAAGTTAAATAGTAACGTTAGTGGGTGTGCACAGTTTTTATGTGTGTTTACATACTAGTAAAGTTTCAAAATTTTTGGTGAGGTGTGCACATACACAAAACGTGTTTTTGCCTCACGTAGGTAATTTCATAACGATAACTTTGGATATATTTTAGACTAGATACTATTTTTTGGATTTATTATTGCTAATTAATTATTAATTAATTAAATAATAAAGAGGCACTGATTTAAAGTGTAAATTATTATAGATAAAGACGGTTTTTCTATTGCATATTTTTTTATTAAATAGCATGTGATGAGGCAGATTCATACACAAGTAAATGGGGCACATTCATACTGTGTAAATGTACCTCTGGCCCTTTATTATTATTTTTTTAATAACAATTTTTTGTTACAGAGGCGTATATAGTTATGAATATTATATAATGTAGTTTAACTAAAGTAAAGGTTTTATTTTAACGGAAAAAAACAGGTTGCTTTATAAACTTTTAGTTTTTAGATGTCAAAGATGAAGGACCAGTTGATTTATCAGCCATAGTGATGATATTACCACAGATCTTAGGTCATAATCTGTTAATAACATAGGCATATTAATTTTAGGTTTTGTAAGTAAAAGGTATCTTTGTGTTAACTAAAGTTTTTTTATTTGGTATAATTAGTAATGTATAAGCTATATTTTTTTTTAATTTTAAGATTGTCAGTTTTAATAAATATAACTGACTAAAACAAAAAATGTTAATAATCGCCTTTGGTAGATAACTATACATGTAACGTAAAGACCGTTTAATAACACTTACTTTACTAATCCTTACTTATGTTTATATCACAAACCTATCATGCATTAATAGATTTAGATAAAGCCTGTTTTTTAATTAAAAATTTTATTATTTGTTTTGTATGATAAAAATAGTATTTGTGTTTTTTAAAGGATGTTTAAAAATATTAATTATGACGAATAAATAGTGATGTTAAATTCACCCCTTCGGTTGTATGAATGTACCCCACTAATGGGGTATATTCATACATTTTACTTTTTTTTGTTAAAGTCTTATGAAAACTCGCGCATGTGGATTTTCAATAATATTAGGATTCTAATACAATATAAAATAGTTAAGCCATCAGTGTGTCATAAATTAAAAGAGATTTACCCAAAACACGGCATTCCACAAATGAAAATATAAAAACTGTATGAAGCCTCCCACTTTCCCCTACATATTCGGGTAATAACATATGGTAAAAATATATTTTGTGTGTTTAGTTATTAGACTTTAGTAGTTAAGCAAAATGTTATTACCAGATTAAATTTTTTAGAAATATTTTTATTTTTTTTTTAAATTTTAAGTAGGTTTTATTTTTCTTGTCAGTTCTGGTTAGAATACTACTGTGGGGCCAGGCGGAGCAGTGCCCTGGCCCTTAAAGTCAGTGGCCCGTTGGTCTCTGACTTACAAAGTATTAATTAGAGCAGTAAAAATATGTCCCATATGTGAAGTTTAAGTAAACTAGAATTTTAATGAGATGTCCCATTTTTTGGGCACCTTAAATTAACAACCCATTTAAAATGGTGTGGCTGGGGGCCATTCTTAACTTTTAAATCTACTTATTGATAACTTAATTTGTTTAAAAGTTATTCGCAATCACAATGGGTTAACATAAAAATAGAAGATCTGTACCCTAAATAGTTAACAGTTTATAAATCGATATGTTATAAGATTTAAATTAAGTTTAAAAGCTCAAAAACAGGTTTACGGTTTTCGTATATGTGACAAGTCCACGAAGCCAAAACCGATAAAACTGCTGACTTCCTCTAAAATTCATTGGTTACAAGCCATTTACTTTTCAAAATAAATAATCCAGTGAAAATGTACAGCGAAGGTCTTATTTTATTCTATAGAAACATATCCGTTGCTTGCACAGCATTTCGTTGACAGCTTTTCCTCGCATTTTCCTTTTACCGGATTTGTCGACAAGGAAACATTAATTTGGATTATGAAATCTAACACAATAAGGAAAAGGTTGATGTAATATCACTTGTACATGAAAAAAACGTTTTGAGAATAATAAATTCCAATAATTTTTTTGTGATTTATTTTAATTTTGACATTATTCTGCTACTTAGCAGTGCTAGATATACAAAGTTATTTACAATATCCCTTATTACCAAAAATAGGTTGAAAACATGAGAAATTAAATAGATAGATTTTGCGCATAAGGATTATTACGTAATCAGTGGTGAAAATTTGTGAATAAAGTTAAAACCAAATGTTTGTATTCGTGTTTTTAAAAGTTTGTTTGACGTGCTTTTCGGCACTGTTATGACTTTAAAAGTAGGTGAAATATATATGATTTGTTTTAGGTGCTTTAAAAAGAGGTTTATTACATTAGTGACCTTTATGCTGATAATAATATTTTAAACATTTAACATCAATTTCCTTATTTTTATATAACCTGTAATAATAATTTGTTTTTTAACCTACCTGATATTTGAAAACCGGCCAAAATTCAAAATCATTCGCCGGCATATTTCTGACACAAACACCGGTTGCATAAAAATTGAATTTTATAAATATTGGTTGCAAAGTCCGAAACCAGCCAAGGGTCGTTTTTTTTTTGTTTAATCTTAGGAATGAACTATTTAAAGTGACCAAAGCCCGAAGTCTAATTTAATTTCCGGCTTTGGCCGTCTCCAAGCAACCAATCCCAAGATTGTGCAATTAGGAAATACCAAAGCTTGGCATACATTTTTAATGGATCAACAGAAATTCGAAAATATTCAAAATCTGTCATAAAGTAAGTTAAAATAGTGGTCTTTAAATTTGAGAAATGAATTCTGAGTACACCACAGCTACAAGGATTAAACAGACAAAAAATAAAGTATCAATCAATAAGTTAGTTTTACTTATAAACATGATACATAGCACGGCTACTTAAAGAAAAAGAAAACAGCAAAAAATAATTAGCAAACACAAACAGCATATCAAAACAACATATGTATATGTGGAACTAAAGAAAACAGATATTGTTAATTATTTATTTCTGTAATTTGACGATAAGTGGCATTTTAAGTTGCATTTATTTTTTTAAACAATTTTATTCTCTATTTGCGAAATTATTTTTACAACCACATCTAAAAAATCTTGCTTTGCTTGAGAGTCTATAGCAGCGACAATCCTTAGTGTTTACTTTTTTCTGGAACACTCTCCATGTCTAGGAAGATATGGTCAGCCAGAATTCGTTTTTTGCGTACATTTTTTCAAGTAAACCTGGTGGTTTCCCTAGCTGATTAGGGCTACTGTCTTTTTCCATTCCACAACAAAAGCCATCAAGCCCTGTGTCTACATCTAGAATTCTAAACAAAACGTTTTGCCAAATACTAACAGGAGAATTTTTTTGTTCAACCTTGAAATGATCCTTATATTAAGCTTTAGTCGTTTAGTATATTGCACGATCTTAGGTTTGGCTGCTTGGAGACGGCCAAAGCCCGAATTGGGCCGTTTTCGGGCTTTGGGCCTAACATAAACATTTAAGAAAATATTTTACGTGCGTGGTGATTTAATTATTTTGCTCAAAATAAAATAAACCAAAACTAATTCTATTGCGTTTGTTATTGTGGACACTTATTTAAATTTTTGTAAGGGATCAGTTATGTAATGTAAGTATCGCATGGTTTCTAAAAAGTTTTTTTGCACTTTTTCCAAAATATAAAGGAGGTAATTTAGACTGGTTAGTGCCTAAACTAGTAATAACAATATACATCAAGATAAGAACCCTATAAAAATCGGTTTAGGGGGTTTGCTTTTGACGAGTCTCTCACGAATATTTATATTGCCATACATATAAACGGCGCGGTACTTTAACCTAATTTCACATGTTTCGGGTTTCGGACTGGGCGAACGCGTCACTTTTTTGTCGAACATACTAACTATAATGTTTTAAACATTGTGCCAAAAATCGTAAGGGTCACAGTTACGAAATCAGGCCTAGTCCGATACCCGAAACATGTTTTTGAGTCTGATGGTTGTATGACTGTAACCATTTTTGGTAAAATGTTTAAAAATTGCATGTAAAACATTGTGCTAAAATTATCCGTCAAAAAAGGGCGTCGCATTTGCGTAGTCCGACACCCAAAACATTTGACATTGACATTTGTGGTAAACTCATCAGAAGAAACCCTCATCAAAAAACCTATAAGATTGCGTTTTTTCCGGTTTTTTAAGTAAAAAAATATTTGGTATAAATTTGACCACATATTAGAACACATCAAATAAGCCTAAGAGATTTTTTACATTCCAGCATTATCTTAAAACTTTTGGTAAAGTCTCTGATACTACCAGCCCCTTTTTGTTACCAAAAATCCAATCAATTACGTTATACTTCATGTAATATGTAACCAACTAAACCCTAAATTCCCGTATATATTGTCCGGGATAAAGGTCGTGGCCTGACAATGCGGATCAATTACTTTCCAATCATGCGATTAGCTCTAATCGTGCCGTACCCTTCCAATACAGACGTCTTGTCCCTTGACAAATAACTGGGTTTTTATTGGCAACATGTTGGAGAACAATTTATGTTTTTTACCAAAAGCTTACTTGCAGCTTTTGATATTTGACAAAAACAAAACAAATAAACTGTTTTTTTTCTACAACAATTTTGTATTCAAATAAATACAGGGTATTACAAAATATTTTTTCTACTTTAAAGAACTTTTATCCAATTTTGTTTTAATTTGACAATGTTATTTATAGCGTTAAGGGGATAAATAATCACTAACTTAATTACATTTAATAAATCTAGTGGCGTCTCGAAAGGCCACTGAAGATATATCAGTAAGCTACTGACTATATATATGTGTGCTAATCTTTAGTAAAAGCTTCTAAATGTCTTTAATTTTTTTCCGTATCATGTTTGTGATACCTAACCACTGTTTAACAGGTTAAAAAACAAAGAGTGGGAAATATAGCCTAATTTAAGGTTAAAAGCAAAACAAAATGTATACTTATAAGAAAACATACATGTGTAAGTTTAATTAAACGGAAGAAAATCTACGAATATATTATATATTTATAAGTTCTATCATTTTTATTGATTCACTACTATTGACGTCAGCTGTTGGACATACTTGCAGCTGCTAACTGTAAGACAAAAGAATTGGAGAAATATTCCCATAATGCTACTACTTAACAATAAAGATTTGTTTGTTTCTTAAATAAAAACAAAACAGGGGGTATTAGAGAAATGCACTGTATTTTATGTAAAACGTCAATTAAATTTTAGTTGTCTAAGCGCAAAGTCGCAAAATCACTTTTTCATTGAAAAAACAGAAAATATATATAAATTTAGGTGCTTTATTAGTTACTATTTTGTAAATTTTAAATAAAACAAATTGGTAACTTATATTTATTGTTATTATTTTTATCAACTAACCCTTTTTAAATAGTTCTTTAGGTAATTTAAAGCGACATTGTTTATAGTGTTATTTTTTGTCCTCGTGCAACAATACTACCAATAATTTCATTTTACTAAAAAACGTTTCCATTTTATTACCTTTAACTTTAAACAATTATTTGAAGATATAACCATACAAAAAAGTTATGTTTTTGCACATATGTATATTTAGTCCCAGTAAGGTAATATAAATGGCGTAGTCTGTACACTGTCGGTATTCATAGAAAATAGTTCGGTCCAATTTTCATTTTTTTTCTTTCTTAACTGCGGCCTTAGTCAGCCAAGTTCCGTACATTTTATAACGGAAAATTAGAAACGCAAACACTTAAACTTTTTTCTTTTATATGCAAATTAAATCAAAACCCCAAGACCCTTTTTGCACATATTAAAATGATTTATACCCTTTTTTGCCTTAAATAAAACAAAAATCATTATTCAAAGTCCCAGCCAGCAAAGTGGAAGAAGAAAAGCAAAGAGCCATAATTTTAGCAGTGTCGCCCTCGCCGCTAGTGGGGTGGCTGTCGAGTTATAAATTAAACACCGCGTAAGATCCTTCCCCGTGTTACTTTTGCGGCAAAAACAGTTGTTTATATTTGACTTTTGACACAGCACAAAGATATACGATTTATTTTTGCATGTTTTATGTATGCCAAAAATGTATACCAAAAATTTATTATTTTAGAAGTCTACTAAAAACAATAAGGACAAACTTATACCTAATCAAACTTTGATATTTAAAAAGCTAGTTGGTTACTTAAGTTGGTCCAGCAATAAGATATTTTGGAGTTGTCGCTGATCATTTATTAATAGATTTATTTGACTCTGATTTACTACATAGTTCAAATAACATAAGCAATATAGAATCTTACACCAATATATATCAGGCATATTGTTAGGCTTTCCGCACATGGGTTGGTAACACAGCGACGCAGACGCGACTATTACGGGCTTCGACAGCACGTATGTATTTTAGCGTGTGCGATCTCAGCAATCCGCGTCCTTTCATAAACAAATGCAATACAGAACCGTTTCTGTATTATGTTTACAGTGTGGGATTCACCTGTTTGTACCTGGTTTTTACACGGGCAAATTAGTGTTACCTTAAGAACTCTAAGACCAAACATGGATTTGTTTAATATAAGATTTGTCAAAGAGATTTAAAAAAGTCATATGCTCTATAATTATACTTTACGTGACGTATAATACATTGTTTAAACGTCAACATAACCGATGGGTAAATACTGTTTTAGGATTGGTTCTTCGCCTAAAATTGATGAATGTTTGGTAGGATTTAGTCTCTTAAGTACTTGTCTTAGGGGTAGTTTTTGCCCCGTTGCGGTCTAATTCCGAAAACACCTACGCTCTCCGATCGACATATTATTTCATTGGCTGAGAATATAGTACAAATTGACCATTAAACTTATGCTTGTCTTTGTACGGTTGTCGCCACTTCAAACATCAATATATGCGTACATACCGTCGAAAGCTTATCGAATCTCGGTCTCGTCGCTGTTATACCAACCCATGTGTCGATGTCTTACCCAAATTTGCAAACCTTGCAAAAATGCCTATACTGTGTGTTTTAAAATGAACTTTAGTATACCGGTAATACTAAATTTTATCAAAATCCGTTAAAGGATATTTAGGGTATCAAAAAAAAAAAAAAAATCAGTACGCATTTCTGGACCTATAATATTAATATAAACTTTTTTCCATAAAACTAGCTTATGAATAAGCCTATAAATATTCTCACTGCAGCTAGGCAACACCTTGTATAATGCTTAGTACTTAGGCTTTGTACAGGCTTTCGCGAGCTATGCTAAAAATTAAAGGTATTTTTTTATGGCGATTTTTAAAAATTTTCTTATAAGATTTGTATTCGGTGCATAATCCAAATGATAAAAAACAAACCTTCTTAAGAAAACATAAAAAACATTTAGATAAAGACCAGACAGATTTTAAGCAACAACTTCAATATTTAAAAGGTATGACAGGAACAAATTTAGTCGTTTAGTAAAAGGCAATTCATCTGCATTTACAGAAAATGACCGTTAATTCTTACATGACATACTAGGTGGTTTGTCCGATTAAATTTAACTTAACCCGAAAAATGTTGTGAATTTCTTAAATCAAAAAGGGCATTTTCGATTGTAATGCTCAAGCGGCTTTTGATTGGTTAGTTCGAATAAGGAATGCCTAATGGTTTGGAAATCTAATTTCGTGATTTGCTGCTAAAATAAATGTAAACCATTGCTTTACAAAGCCAAAAGGGTCGCGAGCTGTGTTAAAAATTAAAAGAATTAAAACTCTTTAAAAATTGCGCTTTTTAAAAATGTTCTTAAATGATTTGAATTATTTGTATGATTTAAATGATTTAAAAAGTAACCTTCTTCGGAAAAATTAAACATTATTTAGGTAAAGATAAGAAAGTTTCCAAGAACAAGGTGTCAATATTTAAAGAGGATGACAGGAATAAATTTAATCGATCAGTAAAAGGCAATTGATATGCATTGTCAGGAAACGACCTTCAATCTTGACATGACATAGGTGGTTTGTCTGATTAAATTTAACTTTATCCGAAAAATGTTAAAATTCTTAAATAAAAAAGGGCATTGTCGGTCGGTTGTAATGTTTAAATGGCTTTTAATTGGTTAGTTTGGATAAAGGGTGTCTAATAGTTTAAAGATTTAATTTCGTGATTTACTGCTGAGATAGATAGTTGTGCTTGTTGCTTGCTCCTGCAAGTCGACCTTGGTCAATCAGGTCCCTTATTCTTGAAACTGAGGAGCAGCGTTCTCATGAAAAAGTGGGCGGAGTTTTCTCGAAAAGCTTAAATAGGTATTCCTAAACGCAAACGACTGCTCCCATCACGCGGCTGTATTAGAAAAACAGCCCGGGAAATAAACGATCATTTTGGCTATGTGATCGAGTCCGTTCTCTTATGCTCGAAAATTAGGACCCAGCGGAGTAAAGCAGCGAAGAGCGCGACCATAACTTGGATAGGTGACCGGGCCGTTTGTCGGTTTTGGGCAACGGCACGCGGTGTTCTGCGGACTAACGACCGAGCAGCAACCATCCAAGTTATGGAATGAATGGTGTGTGAATGAAAAGAAGTAAGGGTCAAGGCACAATAAGCCTCTAAAGCTGCAGTGCACCACCTAGAGGAGGCGACAGTGGAAACCTGGGTGGGATGACCCCGAAAGGGGGTTAAACCAACCAGCCCACGACCTGCTGAGATAAATGTAAACTATTGCTTTACAAAGCCAAAGAGTTACGAGGTGTGCTAAAAATAAAACAAATTATAACTTTAAAACAATTGCGCTTTTTAAACATTTTCTTAAATGATTTGTATTATGTGCATAATCCAAATGATGAAGTAAGTGACCCTCTTTAGAAAACGTTTAAAATATTTAGGTAAAGATCAAATAAAAACTGGTATACTTGATATAAACCTTATTTAAATAGGTTTTTATTATTTTTGTTTCATAACTGCTAAATAAAAATTATAAAACCCAATTTTTAAAAGAAAAAGATCCCGCAATGCTTCTTTTATGGTCAAAAATATGCAATTGAGAGTTTTTTTCTATAACTAAACAAGATACAAAAAAATTATAAGACATAAAAGCAGTATTTTTATTTGCTTAATTTAAATAGAGCACAAACATTTTACACACATGTCTACAGTCAGTGGCGTACCGTTTTTTGATGAAAATATTTCTTCAGTTTTCTTTCGAGCAGTCAGTGGACCTATTAAATGTAATTAAGTTAGTGATATATTACTCCCTTAATGTCATTAATAATACTGCCAAATTAAAATAAAATTTGGTTAAGAATAGTAAGGGTATTTAATAAAATTGTTTTTTTTTTTATTTTAACACCTTGTATCTCAAAGGTTAAGAGGTGAAATGTTTATATGAACTTTTCTTTTTAAAATAAGCTACGGAATTGTACCTTTTTTTAGCCATCAATTTAATTACACCCTGTATAAACGTTTAATAAAAGTGTATCTGAAAAATCCTTAATAACTAATTACTCCTCTTTATAGCATTAACCAGTTCATAACCCTATTTCTTTTGTAACGCTCCAAATAATTAATTATAGTAAAAAAAAATAAGCATAAGCAATATGTGATGTAATAACCAATATTCACTTATTGCCTCCTATTATTAATTAGGGTTTGCTGTTGCTGTTACAAAAAAATTGGTATATAAGGATTATTGTGATGTACTGTTAAGTAAAATAATAATAATATTAACTATTTAATTTATTATATTATTATAATAAAAAACAAATTTTAAAACTGTACTCAAAATAAATGATAATTTCAAGTTTATGAGAACAGTAGAACAAAAAATCTGGCAATCGCTAGTATTCCAAATCCTATGTGCAAAAAAAATCTTCAAAATATAAGAAAATTGACATTAAACTATTATTACTTATCAGAGACAAAGACACAATGTCTGATTTAAAAAAACCAACAGAAATATCGCACAAGTTTTATTACTTTTTTCAAATATAGGTGGTTGTAGTAGGTAAATCATGGTACATTTAAAATACCTTTTTCCACGACCGTTAAAAAAATGCTGTAATTTTAACCGTTAACATGAAGTTAAAGTACTTCATTCTAGTACACTACATAAAGTGTTAAAAAACGTAACGTTTAGGCTTAAGTACTTTAAAGCTTGTTTTTACATTTTTAACTAGTGTCTTGTTTCAATGCCTACACCAATGAACTGAATATTAATTTATGCAATGTAATTGTAAACGCGACATCAACTGAACCAAACGGTCAAGTTACCTTTGATTTCGTTATTATTTCTTTTAGTTCATGTGTCACTTGTTTTAAAATTTGACGGTTTAAAAATAAATTTAATAGAAATG